>QGOI01010858.1:0-16028 GCA_003313885.1 Boletus sp. MG55 | reverse complement strand
TTCGCGGGACCATCGCCCTGTTGTGTTCCCTGGACCCAGTTGGGGCCCATCTCGACGACGACTTGCCTGCCCGGTACACCGAACGGCTTGGGAGTCATACGACCACCTAGCTCGGTCTTGCCCTCAAGAATGATGAAGTCGTCGATGCCCTGTTCATGAAGCGTTCGAGCAGCAATGATGCCCGTCATGCCACCACCGAGGATGAGGACGGTAGTGTGATGGGACGCGGTGGACGTCGTGCTGGCATTCTGGGCGAACACACCAGAGAGGGCGGACAACAACCCAAGGAGAGAAACACGACACGACTGTCTAGAGAGAAACATGTCAGAGTGGAATGGGGCCCTTGGAGACAAGAGCAGCAGACAAATCTAAAAAAAGGAGATAGACTGGGAACAAATCTCAGCGTATGTCACGCTATAAACCAAAGCGGCATGAACATTCCCAAAGGGCCACATCGAAATGGGTCTCTGGGCCTCTTGTAACTAGCGGGCTTCCCAAGTACCACGTGCTTCATCACGATTGAAGTTACTGCAACGCGCTACGCCTTGTACGGGATCCGGTTCAATTGTGTAGATTGCGTACATACCCACTGGCCCGGAGTCCAGACTATATCAGTCAGTTGCGAGTTTATGGAGCGCCTTCGAGGCGCGACCATAAACGTTAGTTAGTGTGCAAGGGAGGGTAATCCCTGGGCTGTCGATCCCATTTGCTGCACCCGTCAGTCGCCCATCTCCGAGGATTGGAGCCGTGTGTAGTATGCGAAAGGATGGGCGGGATCATCCGGGTGCCGATCCAAGTTTCGAGCGTGCGAAAGGACCGCCGCCCTTCCAGGGCCGTTTAGGTGAACGACCACTCAGTTGGCACGAACAGTGACCGCGACGGGTGTGAGGCTGGCAGCGACTCTCCGCGGCGAGAGTGGTTACGATGTATGGGTGAAGGCGAGTGACTTGGTATGATTCCACTGCGAGCCGCTGTCCGACTCGCTTCCAAGACCCTTTCGGGTGTCCACCAGCGTCCGGCATGGCGCCCTCCCCTGCCATCCAGGTGTATTCGCACTAGACTGGTGACCAGTGGATCCGTCTAAAAGAGGAAATGTTGAGGCGACGCATTCCGTTTCCTGATTGGCAACCTGACATAGCGCTATGCCTCGCCCCATCATCGCACCTTCCTTACTCGCCTCCGACTTTGGCCAGCTCACTGCAGAATGCAAGAGGATGATCAAAGGAGGCGCTGACTGGCTTCACATAGGTATTACGTTCCGAACGATCACTGATTGTTATGTGATTCACTACATCGCCTCCCCGCCACAGATGTCATGGATGGGCATGTAATGTTACATCGTGCCCTACGACCTACTGATGGATCTACAGCCACTTTGTGCCGAACATCACCATGGGTTAGTTGTCGCGCCACGTAGTGCCTCCATCCTGACCCGCACCTCAGGCGCACCTGTGCTCTCGTGTGTGACCAAAGGTGTACCTGGAATATTCATGGATTGCCAAATGCTTGTAGTGCAGCCCGAGAAGGTAGTCGTGCGCCGCATCTCGTAGCGCCTTGATGTATCCTAGCGGGTCAACGACATCGCCGATGCAGGGGTTGCACAGTATTGTTTCCACATTGAAGCAACTTGTAGGCCCGCATTTTTCTCGCTCGCCATGGATGTCTAACACGCCGAAGCTGATGCCGTATCCCTCATCCGTGCCATTCATGATCGCAACATGAAAGCCGGTGTTGCAATTTCGCCGGACACGCCATCCACAGCCATTACAGATGAAATTGGTACCGCAGCCGATATGTTGTTGGTCATGACCGTATATCCCGGTAAGATGCACATGTCCCACCGAGATCGTTTCAAGTCGATGAAAGACGTATGATAGGTCGTGGTGGGCAAAAGTTCATCGAACGCTGTGTTCCAAAGATCACTGAGCTTCGTGCTCGATTCCCCGACAAAAATATTGGAGTGGATGGCGGTCTTAGCCCAAAGACAGTTGACGTCTGTGCTGAGGCCGGTACGTCCTTGGTTTGTGCTACTATCCGGGAGCTAATATTGCGCGTTCACAGGAAGCAATGTCATTGTTGCTGGAACTGCAATCTTCGGTGCTCCCCGTCCTGAGGACGTCATCGCACAGTTAAGGGCGAGTGTCACCGCCGCCCAGGAGAAAAGAACTCAAGCTCCGTGATCCTGCAACATTTCTCGATAAGAAAATTACCCTGAGGAGGGACACATTAGAATTCGAATATGTTATCGTCCCTATGCAAGTCCTACAGCTAGACCACTGCTGCGACTTCTCAATGCGCATGAACTGCTGATCGCTGACTCGGATAAGTCGAAGTCTAACGCATTTACCTTCTGCACGCTGGCCAAAACAGTAACGCCGACCGATCCAATGTCATATGCCCGCAGAAGGGCCTCCGCCATCCTCATCATTGCGCTCGATTTGCATTGCTCACCCCTTGCATGCAGCTCCGAGTGCCTCCGCGATCTGCTGCGGGGATCACGACAGTACTTTAGCGTCAGCCTTGTCGGTGCGAGGCTCAGCAGAAAAGCGCCTGCCCAATGGGTCCGTCAACAGTGCATTCAGATCATACCAGCATGTACATCTTTAGCTAGGCGCCTATCGAAGCCGCGGTAAAGGACGTGGGGACGGGCCATTTAACATCTCCGAGTGTCTGACATGTTTGCTTGACATAGCGGCCTCATTTCTATACAACCAAAGAAATCAACCGTACCCGCAATACTTGATGACAACTAAATGTACATACTGTACTTACCTTGAAAATGACACACTTAGCACTTACTGGAAACGACCTAGAAAAGTAAGGGGATATGTCACCAGAAAATTTGCAGTGATAGAATCGGTGAACAGCTGTCAAGCGTGTTGACGTGTGCTGTAATCATTGTCCTTGGGTGGACCGTCATTGAACACAGAAGCTGCTCGGGAGTGTGAAAATAGTAAAAGCTGACTGGGGACACCTTGGCAGAAAAACGATACAGAGAATATTAGACTTTCGTTGTCAGGGCTGACAGATCCCACATCAATTCCCAGGACAAAAGGGGAGTTCTGGAGTCGGAATTCTTGATTGACACAAAGAAAGCAGCGATCGAAACTGCGAGGAAACAAGGAAACAATATCTTGCATCCGACGAGGAAAACGATGATCGAGTGCTCATTGAAGTGACACGTGTTCTCCGCATCCGCAGTTTGTGCATCAAGAAAGTTACGCATACGATACTATCTCTCCATTCACTGCAACGTGCCTGAGGCCGCCGTGACTCATAAGAGGTCTGTATTAGGTTGGAGGCCCAGGTTGTATATTCTGTTCGCATTATGGAAGAGGGCATTCTGCACTATCTCGATTGCTTGTTGTTCCGTGAGCTCTTCTCGGTTCACGGAATCAGAAAGAACCTGAATTACGAGTCAAGTCAGCTGGAAGAGCAGACTTGTGAAGAGCAAGAAACCTCGTAGAGCACTTGGCGCGCTTGAATAGTTGCCAAATAGTAAGACTCTGGCCACCAGTGTCCATCAGCTACAATGAACCACGCGTGAGAAACCGTTTCCAAAATTATATGCACCACCCCATCGTACTTGACCACAGGATTTTGTTCGTCGGCGCAAGTTCCAGCACCTGTCGAACGACTGCGCGCTGACCGTCACCTGATAAAAACGGGAATACTTCTCCAAAGTCCAAATATACGTTCTTATATACTGATGCCAGGTACCCAGCCTCGCGAATGTACGGGTAGCTGGAGTGGAGGAGGACAATGGGCGTGTTGGGGTAAGCTTCGATGATAGGTTGCATATGTGCAGGCGAGGACTTGGTCAATCGTATGTCGTTGTCCCCAAGGCCTGCTCACAGGTGAGTTCCCTGTTCCCCAGCAGATGCGCCCTCACCTGTGTGGAACTGCACTATTGGTTTGGTTGACTCCTATTAGTTACACTGAGATGGGGTGACGGGTCGCTAGACCTACCTGGCTTGTGATATTGACCCGCAATCTGCAGCACAATGCGCACGAGATAATCATTGAGTACCTTTTGCTGTAAGCGGAGGCTTTCCGTCTTCTTGTATTGTAACAACAGATCCAAAACAGCGTTCTCGGTCTCCTCAAAGGGTGCTGAGACTGACGGTGCTATATCAAGTCCCGTTCTGTGATGCAGTGTATCTATTTTTGCACAATGGCATCATGTAACGAGGACCATACCTGTAGCAGACCACCGACTTGAAACCAGCGACATGCTCATCCAGGGCACTAGCGAGGATAGCAGCTTTGAACTTGCTGGTCAATTCTTCTACAACGCCAACGACGGAAACGATCGACGTCGATACTTTGGTCGAGTCGCTGTCTAGCATATTTCGAAGGATGTTCTTTGGGCAGGAATGGATCAACAGACAGGAGTCTAACACGGACGGGAACACTACCTCTGCCTCTGTCTCGATCCGCACGATTCTCTTGGAGGGACTGGTCGTGAACTGATCGTGCCACTTGTACGACTCGGCGAGATCGGCGACACCGCCCAAACCATCGTCGAGCAAGACACACTGGATGCCCGTGGGTTTGAAACACAAGTTGCAGAGGTCGACGTAGTCGATGTCCTTGCGCTTATTCTTGAGATTGTCCCAAGTGGGCTCACGACCTTTCAAGCAAAAGAGCTTGGCCAGCTGCGCAGTTGCACGATAGCTGGCCAAGGTGTAGCGGGCGTCGTGAGAGAGAGCGTCCCCGCTGGCTTCTGAGATGATGCCTTCTAGTGGGAATGCGAGACGATTCTTTTCTGTGAGAAGCGGGTGAGCATGGTTATCGATGACGGGATAGGTGAGCGCGGCGTTGGCGAGTTCGGGGTAGTAGACCGGACGCATGTCGAAGGTGGAGAAAGAGGGGCTAATGACTAATGTTGTCATTCCAAGTCGCATCTTATCAGATCGTCGCGATCAGACAAGAAAATGCCAGTACAAGTCGCAGAGCTGGAGCGGGTCATCCGTGATGCGTTTCCCGTCTCGCATCTCCAAGTCGAGGACCAGTCCAGCGGATGTGGCGAGAGCTACTCCGTCCTCCTCGTCAGCGAAGTGGGTGCCCATTCTACTCCCTATCGATCATCCAGTGAGGAATTATCCACAGGCGTTCGAGGGAAAGACGACGCTCGCTAGACATAGACTAAGTAGGTAGACATCGTTCACAGCGAATTCCCTTGACTGTTGCTTGTAGTCAACGAGACATTGAAGGCGCAGATCGCCCAAATGCATGCGTTTTCACAGGTGAGACCAGCTTGCATCTTTTCTTTTCGAATTGACTGGAAGCTCGTTTTACAAGAAAACATTCACCCCGAAACAATACGAGGCGCACTTGGCAAAGGGCCAATGAGTGGGGTGTTGAGGGGATGGAGGAGGTTTCGTCGGTCAACGTGTCAGCCTCTTAGCCTGTGTGGCGTATACCCTTTGTTCTCGACCACAATAACATTGACTCAGAGAAGGTCCCGATCAACTCCATCTGTCAATCTGGACTCCATTTTGTTTCCGCTTGGACCTCTTTGGATGATTCTGTCAAAGTATCCTGTCAGTTTCCACATCACTTTCACTCTTCCGACCAGCAACGGTCTACAATGACGGTCCACCCAAGAAGAGGGGATATAAATATCGGGTTCTCTCCTGGTCGAGAGGCCTCCCAACATCAACTTCTTGAGCCACTCCACCGACATGTCCAACACAACGCTCTCACAACAAAACCTTGACTCGGACGAATGGGATTACATTCTCCAGCAATTGGAGGAGCAGTTGCCAATCCGCGAGCAGGTCTCGACAGCCTTGAAAGAAGCCAACGCTGCCTTTGCAGCGCAGTTTACGCAACCAGACGGATATAAATACACGGAGGCCTGCGATCGGTTTGCAAAGTTCCTCGACCTCAAGATCACCATGGACGATTCGGAGCAGAAATCGGTACGCGTATCTCGCCTCTTGTCGTGTTCATTAGCTGATGGTGCTGTAGGTCGTACAGGTCCTTCAGGTAAGCCCGTGACGTCGTGGAGAGCCCGAATCTGATGATGTCGCCTACAGATTGCGTGTGCCATGCACGAAAACGCGGTCAATAACCCCGCGTTGACAGCAACGCAGCGCTCATCCCACTACCTTGCCAGCACGTCCCTCGTCTCTCTCTGTAAGTGCGCTCTTGAGAGTGGCATTACACATGCTGAACTCTGGAGTACGTCCTTTCCCTCTGATCATCCACCGCGCGTCAGGTTTCCTCACGATTGAAATTGAATCCGACAGTTGAGGTGTTCAACCTCACTCACCTAGCAGAGCAAGCGTTCTGCAGGGCGACGGATGCACTCGACCTCTCCAAGTACCTCGACTTTGCAAACATGACAGACGACTACTTTGTTGAGCCTGGGAACGGCGCGAGTACAGCGAGTACAGTGCCGTCACCCGTGCCTACGGCCTCGAGACTTGCTACGCCGAGAGCATCTCTGCGCGACATCACTGATGTTTGCCAGACCCCACGGTCGGCCAAGCTCAAGGAGAAGGAGATGAATGATCGGCCATCCAAGGGAGCACCGTTGCGGCGTGCCCATACGATGCCCTCCCTGACACAAACGATGCCCAACTCTTATTTCTCCCGCGCGGGTCGGGCGCATTCTCGTGGGCATGGTCTCAGTGCGTTGCAAGAGGCGGAGGAGTAGCTTCCTTCTACTAGATGATTCTACAACTAATACTGGTCTTCCTTCATCTTGTATCTGTATGACTATTTGCTCTAGTACTACATATGGTCGATTTGTTTCTGTCATTTCATTCTATGTTCTCTCATTCCACTTCGGTATTATCATTTTGCCGTATTGCCCTGCGAGGTGTGACAGACGGGGCAGTGGGAGCTACATCGGGATGATGTCGGACTGCAGGCACAAGTTCGTGGGACACTTGCTGAACTTCCTGGTTACCCGTCGGAGGGGACAGGAATTGATCGATAACATGAGCGCCTACACCTTCGACCTGACCATCCCACAGCTTCCTAGACACCCGGATCTGAAGGTCATCACTCCACTCAACTGTCATTGAATCGGGATGTTCACACCTCCATATCCCCCATACGACCCGCAGGACAAGTCTAGGTGAGCTTCGGATCAGTCGGTTTCAGACACCTGATAGTCCTATGCTGATCGTTCCTCAATCGTTCGAACGTCCAAGCTTCTCGTGAGCCCCTTCCCCTCGCGCACGAACCCTCATGCTCAGCTTTCTATAGCTATGAAACCTTAGTCAAACGCTGGCCGATTATCATCACGAATGTCATCAGCCATGTTCATCATCTGATTCATGACATGGCGATGGAATCCCAGGGTCTCCCCGATTCAGGCGAGGACGCCTTCGAGCGCACAAAGGCACTGGACGACAAGATCGAAGAGGGAAAGGACATCATCTCGAAATCCAGCCGCTTGAAGCACCGCATGGCAAGGGATCAAGAGCTTGAGTAAGAGAAAGGAATTCGATGACCATATGGGGGTTGCTCACAATCTTCCCATATTGTTCTCCGTCTGCAGACAAATACCCGAGGACGGCGATGTCAGCGGCGACGTGTACAATGCTGAGCTTGCACAATTGGCGACCACCCACCAAAATACCTGGTTCACCGCACCTTGGCTCTTTGCAGAGTATGTCGTTTGAACTCTGAAATCCCGTCGGTGCGACGTACTCACCCTGACCTTGTCTTCCCGTTCCCGTCAGATGCTACTTGTGCGTCCTCCAACGATCGTGTTTACTTTGACAGGCTTGAAAAATGAGAATAGATATCGTCTGCTTCAGTCATTCTTCAACGAGACGCGTCAATGGCGCAACTTTGATCCCTTCTTTTCCCAAAAGGAGGACATGTTCAAGAACAGCAATCTCGCGATATACCGTGCGTGTTGTATCACTTGGGTTACCCTAGCGTGCGACGATACTCACCCTCTGAGAAGAGATTGCAACCACGATGCATGAACTTGAATACGATAAAGAAAGGCTGAGATCGCATCCTGACAGACTCTTGGTTATTTTCCGAGAGATGGTTCAAATGTGTCTTTGGCGAGCATATATTTCCTGAGCGTCTGACATTTGAGCCTGAACATATATTTCTGTAGGGGAAATGCTACTGTATGGAGTCTTATGGTTTTAAGGCAGGGTTCACTCATGACTGGCGCAGGATCTTTCTCTCTTGACCCACTTGTCACCATCGGACATTGAAGATCTGCAGATGGTAGGACTAGATGCTCAGCAAGAAAGGCAAGAGTTCATCCTCAGAGATGACCAAGCGGCGGTTTGGGAATACATCAAGACTCTGGGAGAATCAGGGAACCATCGTTGTGACTTTGTTCTAGACAACGGTAAGTGGAACACAGACTTGAAGACCGGCTGATTGATTTACTACGATCAGCGGGTTTCGAGGTATTTTGAATCTCTGCTTTCCCGATGATTGCATCAAATGCCAACGATAACATGCTTGATAGCTGTTCACTGATTTTGTCTTTGCGGATTTTCTGGTGACATATACCCCTTACTTTTCCAAGGTCGTTTTTCAGTAAGTGTAAATCGTGATGCTGTCGAAAACACTAACCTCTGTCCAGCCCAAAGCTCTTCCCATGGTTCGTTTCCGATGTTACCCCTACCGACTTTGAAAGCACTATCACATCCCTTCTCTCGAGTACTACATTCTTCCCGGAGCCACTATTCCCAAGCGCCAAGTCGACTGCTCATCTGGAAGAAATGGTAACACGGTGGCGGTCGTATATTGAACAAGGTATCTTTGTATTGAGCACAGAAATCAAAGAGGTGAATGGTCAGAAAGTCGACGAACAAGCATTGGTTAAGTTCTGGACCGAACCATGGCCCTACTGGAACATGAAGGAGAGAGCAAGCCAACTTTGGAATTGGCTACATGACAGCGACCTTGTCGTTTTCAAGGTACGTTCATTCCTCGTGGATCCCAGATCCCTCTCATACGTTTCCACCAGGGTGATCTCAAGTGCGTGTGTCTTGATATGGCTGTCGCGCGTTCATGTGGGATTAATTGATGTTTGGTCGTCTCCAAGTTATCGCAAGTATGGTTGGTTGCTTTGGTCGCACGGGAATAATGCTCAGTCAACTGAACGTTTCAGGCTCACCGGAGATATTAAATGGCCCGTCTCCACATCCTTTACCGCGGCACTCGGTAGGCGCTGAGCTGACGATGCACTTGCTAAATCTGAACGGACTCCAATTGACAGGCCCACTGGCAGGCGCTTTCCCCTCGCTGAGCCTCCGCACGAACAAGGCCGACGTCGCAGTCGGGATTTCGCAGCAGATCGCGGACGAGCTGGATGCCAAGGGTGAGAATTGGAGAGTGAGCGGAAAGTAAGTTGCTCTCGTGAATCGCGATCCGGCACATGATCGGGGTGGGCTGAACTTGACTGTGACATCATTCAAGGTACGCTCTCGTGAGCTTTGAACCGAGAGCGGGTTGAGCGATGTGTTTGGGGATGATGTGTGACGGTGGAGCTGGCGCCGGGCGCTCTGTTTTGCCGGCGCCTGGTACATGTATCACGGCCGAAGTTCAAGTTATTGTTTCAGCTAGAGTCTAGAACGTGAACGCATTAGATCGAGTTCGAGTTCGAAATTAGGTGGTTGCGCTCTTGCAGATAGACTCGAATTTTGAGATGTGTTTCGACTGACCGTGCTTCGACTCGGACGGAGTCGGGATGGGGCTGGCAAAATATTCGACAACAACACCATCACTTTGCGGAGTCGGTCTACGCGTGGTACTACGGTCAATTTCCCCTAAAGTATACTCTTCGGGGTAATGGGCCTCGGGATCCAACAAAACTGACTATTGCTGAGCGCTGATGTTTGAGTTTGATCAAGGCTGGTGCCAGTGCTCGCCTTCTGTCAATGCGCCTCCCCCCGAGTCCCACGTCTGCCTCGAACAAGTTTGCTAAGCCCGACAGGCCATATAGCCTTCACCCGGAACATATGTGTTATAGCCACTCAGGCTGGGGGTCGCAACTAGCGTCGTGAGGGCCCTCATGTGGGGTTGAAACAGAGCCCCTTGCCAAAAGCCGTTGGTCTTCGTCAAGCATGTGCGACGAGAGGTCTGACAGATTATTCCAGGATGCCATCGCAAACATGCTTCGATATGTGCGTGACAGGAGGTAGACATTATGAAACCAAGGCTGGCATATAGCCTCTTCAAATGCCAACGACTCGGAGTTGGGAGTCCCGCCGGCCGCCGGCCCGGAGCCTGTCTGACGAGGCACGCAAGTTGTGACCGTCCAAATAGTAGCCGAGCTCAGGTTCGCATGTTCGAATAGACGGATACTATCATATCACTATGCTTCGTTGAGGCTTCCGAGCGGCTACGCGCCATTCGAGCCTCACCGGCGCCTCTGATTGGGGGATGACCGGCCCAAAAAGCAGAAATTAATGGTTGTTCCCGCGACTCGGAGTTGCATGCAGCTGCCAGGTCCAAGGGACTCCAAACGTTTCTACCTGATCTGAGCAAGAGCGCCGTGGACAACCGATAAGCGCTAGTAAGTAAGGGACACAACGAAGCATGATTGCTTAGCGTTCCGTGGCCACTATCACAGGGATGTTCGGTCCCGATTAATAGCATACTAACACGCGCGGTGAGATCCTGTTTTTACTTTGGCTCTCTTCCAGCTGATTTAGACCTTGTCTAACTTTATCTGCTGCTGCTCTTGCCTTCAAAGGCCTCCCTTCCTGTATTTTCTGACATGTTTCTCTTCAAACTCTCCTGCGATGTTGCTCTCCTTGGGCTATTGTCCGGCCTCTCAGGTGTGTTCGCCCAGAATGCCAACACGACTTCCTCAGCATCCAATCACACTACTGTCCTCATCCTCGGTGGCGGCATGACGGGCATCATTGCTGCTCGGACGCTTCATGAGCAGGGCATCGATGACTTCATCGTCCTCGAGGCCAAAATCGACCTAGGTGGTCGTATGATTCCCAAGCCGTTCGGTGTACCGGGCAGACAAGTCGTCGTCGAGATGGGCCCCAACTGGATCCAGGGAACGCAACAGGGCGATGGCCCCGCGAATCCAATCTGGGAATTAGCACTCAAACACAATCTGACCACCGTCTTCAACGACATGTATGGAAGCGTCAGTATGTATATCTGTCATCTTTTGGGATGCATTCCGGGTGCTCACGAGCAGCAGCTACGTACGACGACAGCGGTTATAATAACTACACGGACGTATTTAACAACGCTGTTAATAATTTTGCTCAGGCCACTGTTGTCGCAGGTAAGAAACCCTTTCTCTGTGTCGAATGGCGCCTGATCGTAATGAACCAGGCCAGCGATTACTAGACGGCGATGTTGACATCAGTCTGAGATCGGCATACAGTTTATTGGGTATCAGCCCCAAAACGCCACAAGAAGTTGCCAGTGACTATTACCAGATTGACTTTGTAAGCATCGGCTTCCCCGTGCGCTAATCTTGGCTGACCCACTTGTCAGGAATGCAAGTCGTATTGTATTTTCTACCCTGGCAATTGCTTATTTCGTCAAATTATTATTGTTGGGCGCAGATGCACAGGTATGCCATACGTTGCAGACCGTCGACCACTGTTTGAGTCGTGGTTAGTCACCCTCACAAACCTCATGGCTCGCTTCTGCATGGGTAAGCTCTCGGTCGGCACGTTCTTGTTTTTTTCTCTCACCTTCGATAGAACAACAACTTCACATATGTCCCAGAATATGGAGGATTCTCAGACGTTAACCAGATGTGCATCGACCAGCGGGGATACGCGTACATTGCACAGGCAGAAGCAGCAGAATTTCTACAACAACAACAGGTGATCTATAATCAGACCGTCAAATTAATCGAATATAGCGACGATGGCGTCACGGTGCACACGACAGGTGGTATGACAATCACTGCTGATCATGTTTTGTGCACGTTCAGTGTCGGGGTCTTGCAAAACGCGGACGTGGTCTTTCAACCTCCCTTTCCCGACTGGAAAATCGAGGCCATTAATAGCATTGAAATGGTCTGTCTGCTTTTGCATTTATACTTTGATTTGGAGACTTACCGTGCGCTAGGCTACTTACACAAAGATTCTCCTTCAATTCAACGAGACTTTCTGGTTCCCCACGGAGGTAAGCCTCTACTATGTCATAATGATATCTCGTATCCACGTCACATCAGATGGGATTGTATGCAGCGAAGCAGAGAGGAAAGTATCCGGTGTGGCAGAGCCTGGATCACGCCGGATTCTTTCCGGGTTCTGGCATCATTTTTGTCACGGTTACTGTGGGTGGATTGTGAGCTGTGACGATCACTGTTCTTATGCTATTCCTTTAGGGAGATTGGTCTCTCTACGTCGAACAGCTTACTCCTGATGAAGTGCAGTCAGAAGTGATGGAGGTTCTCCGGGCGATGTATCCCAACATCACTGTACCGGAACCCATTGATATTCATGTGCCAAGTTGGGCTTCTGGCCCGCTGTACCGTGGCTCGTACTCGAATTGGGGACCATCCTATGTCCCGGCACAGTCTGAAAACCTGAAGGCGACGCTCAACAACCGCCTTTGGTTTGCTGGTGAAGCCACTAGCATCAAGTACTTTGGTCCGTCGTCTTCGCAGGTCCGCTCAAAGATGTCCGCTGACTCGTTTCCGACCCAGGGTTCCTACAAGGGGCCTACTTTGAGGGTCAAAGCGCTGGCTCCGCCCTAGCTGCATGTATTCAAGGGAAGGGCCGATGTAGATTTCCTCATACTAGGATCCCGAAGAATGCTCGACCTTATCAACGCATTTTGACTTCGCCTTTATCACCACCCTGGCCTTGAACAGCCTTCCATTCGATCTATTGCTGACAAAAGATGTTGATTAGTAACTACGCTCAATTTCCTATGCGTTGTACATACTGTTTCAATACCCATATCAACGTTTAGGTGTCGCTGCGCTCCGCGAATGATACGGCAAGGTTTCCAAAATACTTGGGAACGTGAGCGAAACAGGGACCAGTAACCAACAGCACGTTTTGAACGTGATGCGTGAGCGCTGTGATGTTCATGCTACATGGTGTACGTATAGGTTGGTGAGCCAGCATAATGCCTGGAGATGTAGACGAGGTTCGGTCCCATGACTGCCCCCTCATGTAAACAAATACGTTATGGATACCATGTGGTTCACCCTTCGATCCCTGGAACCTCGTACTCCGAGGCAAGAAGAAGGAACAAAGTCTAGCATCGCATTCTATGGAGACTCGGTGGACGACGAGACATGAGTTCTTTATACGAGAAAGCTGGCGAGATGATCGGTTCGACCGCTGCAAGGCCGTCAATCTATCCGTCTTCGCAAAGGGTAGGCAAGGTAAAACAGGTAAAACTCACTATCTCAACCTCCTTGCTCGTCCATTATTGTCCGTAGATCATGGCATCCGGCCGCTCTGGGGAGAGGCAGCCAGACAGGCCAGGTATGTTGTCAATGTCGAGCCGAGTGCCTATTCCGACGATACTACCACTCTATTCTGGCATGGTGCGGCAAGCCCGAGACGTTCGTGCATGCTTCGAAAGCGCGGTCAGAGAACCCTGAGTCTCAATTGAACCGTTCTTCAGATATTGGCCAGCTCGGATCAGGAGATCGACCTTCTTCTCATGTGACAAATTCCATTCTAGGGTTAACGAACAAGCACGCCGTCGTCGGACTGCTGGATGGTCTTGAGCGCCCCGTTGGACGCGGAGACGATTTATCTCCACTTCGCCCATCACGACTTTGTGGACGTGCCACTGGGCGCGTGATTGACAGGGGTTGATGCCGATTGAACCCGTACCGTTCAATTTTGCTGTGCAGTACCTTGCAACAGTTGCCGGGAAACCCAACTGCAGGGTCTTTGAGAACGATACCTGGAGGAGCTTCCGTAAGACACAGGATCAAAACGTCGCCGCATCAAAAACGGTGGGGCGCTGTAAAGTTTAATGGCTCTCAATGGAGACTCCGAGTCACAGCCTTCCGATGGCGAGCGGCAAGAGGTGGCATGGGTCCCACGGGAGACACCGAGAGCGTTGCAGACAGGTACCAGTGCCGTGACGGTGACTGCCACCATGTGTTTTCTCCGAATCAGTCGAAATGGCGGTTGGGCCGTGCGTCTTCATTCGTGTCCAATGCTGGTTGGACCACCGAGACAACGACTTCAAGGTATAGGATTTGGGTGATGATCCCAAAATATTTTCACAGGCAGTGACGGGGAAAACCAATCAAGTTGACGTAGTTGATCCCGCCGCAAAAGCGACATCAGGGAGCGACTCGAACTTTACTGTCCGGAGAGCTCTGCGGAAGTAATTGTTGGTCCTGGTCAATCAATCCATGATGGATTGGGTGACTGAATCGATGATACCATGATCATATCGCTGGCCCGTCTCAAAGTGCTCCAGGGCCTGGGCGCGTTACAGTACAACGACGTTATGACTGCCCGGGGATTCGCAATCATGTCAACAATCCCGACAATTGCAAATTCCGGTGCGAGTCAGCTCGGATGAGCGTTGAACGTTTTTGGCTCTCTTATTTCTGCCAGGTCGATTGGGGTTCCAAAATTCAAACTCTGACTTCGACACCGTGCCGAAGCCGCCATTGGTTCGGTTGCATAATGGTTAACTTTATCCGATCAACGATCAACGATAGCCGGTGGCGGTCCACCAGTAGTAACTTACTATCTCCGAGTCGGCGTGTCAACCATCCTCCAAGACTAATAGAGACAGAATCTGACAGATATATCAGCGCCACTAATATGTCAACTGGCGATGCACCTTCATCCCTCATCCTACTAGTACCTCGGGCTGGTCCTGGGTACTAGTCTCTGCCTTTCTTTTCTCCACGACTGGCTCGTGCCTTTTTTTTGCTTTTGCTTTCTGTCGGTCCTTCCTCGGTCAGACGGTCTGTGAAAATGCTAACTAGGTTGATGGCCCTCGTCCCTATCACATTGAAATCATGGGTAAGTCTCCTGATTGAATACATCCTTGCAGTGGTCGTCATCCGAATTCATCACGAGCCGTTGCTCATATCATAGTGTGCACGAATAACACGGTCACGAATAACGATAGCCTTCTTCTTATTCGTGTTAGCGAACTGCGCCGCACAGACAATTCTACACACCCAAGTTTTCTTACGCTTTGCACGGGACCGTGATCTCGTGACAAGTGCCATTGACGCCGCTGGCGTCCGGAGAGGCTTCACCGTTTTCCGGAATGGTGTTCTGGAAAAATGCTTTGGAATCCCAGCGGTACACGGGACAACGTGTTATACTGTGTACAACAGTTCGGCGAACGCCATACCTACACTTGCAAACATTCAAGGTATGCAATGTGCGGAGGGATTGATTTGGCTGGAAAATTAGTAAGCGCGGGAATCGGCTGTAGTACGAGACTGCAGAAACTGATAGAGTATTCGACAGCCTTCGTGACTCCAAGAGCGAGGAAGTCGTCTATCTCGTCTTGCAGAGTTGGCTTGTTGTGATCTCGCTTCTCGCTGTAGGCATCCATCCTGTGGACCGTGTATCCATACTGACGGTTACTTCTTAGCTCACAGATGAATCCATTCCAAACCTGTACATATCTCCACTGTAATTCATTAGGGTGTCTAATATTCACTCTAGGACTGTCGTGCTTGCTGCTGAGGTTGTGAGTACTGGCTGGATCTCCTATCGCATCACCAGTGATATCTCAGCAAAATGGATCTACGATGAGATAATCGTTTACGGGACCTGTGGGGGCTTTGATATCCTAAGAGGGTCATGGAGACAGTACATATTTTATGTGGTCGGTGATGTTCTCCAGCTATGATGATGATCCTACTCACATGGCCTTTCTGTATATCAGGCTCTGGGCTTTAGCATCCCAGCACTTTTGGGCACGTTGTTTTTCGTCTTCAAGTTAGTAAAGGTGGGATCCAATGCATTTATGCGTGTGGTTGAGCGTCACAGCGTCGTGTAGTTATACTCGAAGGGAACCCTCTCCACATCAGTAAATTCACACATTGCTTTTTCTGCTTTTCAGCGGCTTTTCGTCACCTTAACGTCACG
>QGOI01010835.1:0-10526 GCA_003313885.1 Boletus sp. MG55 | reverse complement strand
TACAAGCGCGTCGCTGCGGACAGTTTGATCATGGTTCGATTTCGCGAGGAGGTTTCGTTGACCGAGTTGATCGAGAATGTTCGTACGGTCGAGATCCAATAGTCGTCGTTCGAGTACCACGGACTGAATTATCATACATCCTGCCTTCGTTTTCTCGATAGCTACACTATTGTCATTACATAATCCATCACCTTTTCTTCGATCATAATCGATCATACACGACCTTTGAAATGGAATGGTTTATTTCTGATGCCGACCGCTTCATGTTGTTGGTAACGAAAGTTTGCTAAATTAACTCTTCAGATTATGAGGTGGAATATACATGGTAGAGCCTTAACGTCGACTCCCCCGACCAGCTTGGAACCTTTACCAAGACACCCTTTCCGTCATTGACCGATTGGAGTACATATCTGGACCATAGTTACCGTTCTCTTTACTGTCGTCCATATTACCTTCCAATATAACCGGGATTCTGTTGAGATCGCCCCAGTTCAGGCGGGAGGTTTAGTAATCTTCTGCCCGGTCTGCAGTTCGCTAATGCGTCGGTTTGAAAGTACATATCAGTTCTTGTGATCGTATAGAACTGACTCTCCGTCCACGTTGAGGGGGCGGATTTTTCTTGTCGCGCACTGCATCTACTACCTGAGGATGAGTTATTCCTTTCCATCCAGCTCACGTCCGAGAAGGAAATCCTTCTCTCTTGGTGGGGCTGATGATACAAGAAGGTCATAGTAAAATCCGTAGCAAATCTTCCGATGATAAGCCGACTCCGACTCACCGAGTCGGACACCACTCGTAGAGTCGGCCTCTGATTAGGGTCTTGGCACGGCGCCGAATGCGTCTACAGTATGGTTTGCGTAGGTCATTCTTCGCGAGTACATGTTGACAAGCTTCATGTATCTCACGGGAGGGTTGATGGCGATGCCTCCCTTCCTCTATCGAGTGGGTGCTACAAGAAGAATTTTGACAGGTCATTGAATTGACGTTTTACGTCAGTCAAATGATAGAAGGGGGATGAGAGCTGCCGAGCGACTCACAGCGCTAGAATAAATTACACTCAGAGTACGCCTGGTTCCACGTGAGTACAAGTCGTCGATAGGAAAACATACCGTCCCGGTAAGTCCACGCTCTCCCCACCCAAGGCAGCTCCTCGGGCTGGAGGGAGAGCTTTGGCATAGTCGAAGTGATCGTTTTCCACCGATTTCGAACGACGGTTGGGGAGAGATACCCTCGAGCCCAGGCAATGTGGGTTAATCGTCTGTGAGGTATTCGGCCGGAGATGACAATGATCAGTGCCCAAACACTTGTGATCCCCGGTGAGTGACAAAAAGAACACGTGAAACCCACATTGTGTGGGCATTGATGGGATCGTGGATGCTCCCACCCTGTACCTGAGGTCGTCGTGATCATGCACGAACGGATACAGAAGGACGCCTTGCCATCAGCGTCAAGTGTCAGCTGCGCGCTCGAAGCAGCTCCGAAAGTAATTTCACCCATCGGTCATTAGCAGAGCAACCGACGAGATAATCATGGTGTGCGAACTGATGCACAATGATAAGGGGCACGTGTATGCCAGGCGACAAACGGCACATTGCAAGTGGACGAGCGCGCATCTTTCTTTCCTTCCTTCCTTCGCCCTGTTACCTCACTGAGGATGTCTTTGAGTATAAGCCGGTGGTCAAGAAATGGTGAGTAAGTGAGTACGACAATTGAATGGAGGACACTGATGGGAACCAAGAGTCGAGTGAAAACCGGCCCTCCTGTAGTAACGATTACCAAGAGGAAGCCAAAGAGATCGAAATCAATGGTCTAGAGAGCGTATATTCAGCTGCGTTCCTCGCTGATGGGAAGCACGTCGTGAGCAGCGACGAGGCAGGGACGATTCGACGTTGGCGGGTGGAGGATGGCAAGGAGGTGGGGACGCCGATGGAACCGAAGCATGCTGTTCTCAACATTGCGGTGTCCCAAGACGGAAAATGGATCGTCGGTGGGGGAATATATGGCTTTGTGACAGTGTGGAATGCAGAGAGCCACGAAAAAGTGACCGAGTTCCAAGGACACACGGCCACGGTGTACGCGGTCGACGTGTCACCGGATGGGACGAGAATCGCGACAGGATCGGACGACAAGACCGTCTGCGTTTGGTCGCTTTCGTCGACTGGCGAGCGACTGCTCGGCCCATTGCAACGCGACCGCCCTTTGGCCGCCGTCAAATTTTCGCCCGATGGTCGGCTCATAGCCACTGCCACGTTGCACTCCGTTCGAATCTACGATGGGGAGGGCCGCCACCTCGTCGACTTCTCGATCAAGGTGACTTCGTCTCGGAACCAGTCCCTCGCCTGGACAAGCGATAGCAAGCACCTCTTTGCCTTATCTCACGACCGCAAGATCCACTGTCTCGACGTGTCCACCGGGACAACGCTCGCTCAATGGCCCATTCACGGTAACAACGGGCCCGGCAAGTGTATTGCCCTGGCAGGCGACGGTACATTCATCGCAGCCTCCGACACATCATCGGTCTCATTCTGGGACACCAAGATGCACAAGCAAATTGGGTCTGTCATCACGCGTACAACTCACGCCGTAGGCATGGACATCTCACGAAGCTACGACCTTGTGATCGGTGGAGGTGAGACCATCACCATCCTGGGACTCTGCGACATCCTTCCTTCTCCCTACTTTGATAATGTAAGTGTACCCCCACCCTGTGAGACGGTTGCCTAATCACAAGCCACTTTGCTGCCTGCTGCAGATGCTCCGACAGCGGGAATCGCACATGAGGACTCAGAATATTATTCTCGAGGAGAGAAACAAGTCCATTCTCGCACAGGTCGAGCGCTCAAGTGTGTTCATCATCACCCTGACTCAAGCACTTCGTTGACATCCACGTCCATCAGACAACGAAATCAAGCGTCTCGAGAAAAACGTCGAGGAACTCGGCGAACGGCTCGCTGAATCAGAACAGAAAGCCGATCAGGAGAGAGATAATCTTATGCAGATCCTTCGTGCGTACGAGCAGAGACATCACTGCGAAACCCTGTATGCTAAGGGTCGCACTACCGATGCTGCCCTGTCTCTCCTCGAGATGGTGAACGCCATGACCGAGAATGTGAGAACGAACACGTTACTCGTGGACTGGCTTGTTGGTGGGTTTCGGTGTCGTGCGTGATCAGAAGACAGTATTTGATTCCTACCATCAGAATTCACCAACCGATGTACATCGAAGTTGGAAACAATTGGCAATGATGCATCGAAAGCCGAGAAACATGATGAAGCACTCGCGGCCTATTCTACTGTCCTATCGCTTGGCCCATCCCCTCCGATCAATGTACTGATCAAATGGGCAAGCGTGATGTTGATTCGTGGCTCAGCGAGCGAAGCTTTGGGTGCCGCTATCAAGGTATGCTTTGCGTGGTAGTCTGTAGCTTGACACCGACTTTCATTCGGTTCAGTTCACGCTTCCGAGGTCCATCATATACCGGGCGATCTGTGACGTGCTCGAACAGGACGGTCGCATCACGGAAGCAATTGCATGTTTCCGACAGATGCAGAATGAACTAGCAATGGACATAAACATCCGCGACGAGCGAGTGCAATGGGAACTCGGTGAGTGGCCGCATGAGTGATGTAACCAAAGATTGTCTGAGTGTCCCGCGCAGTCTTCCAACGGCGATGTACGGAGAGGCTAGAAAAACTCGCTGCTGTTGCGATCGAGTCTCAGAACCACAATAAAGTTGCTGAATACTTCTCGGTCGTGCTGTCGCTCGACGTAGTGGATCGGATGGATATCCTCATCAAGCGGAGCAAAGCACGAGCGCTGACGAAGTCATGGGATGACGCGTTGAGTGATGCCGACGAGGTATATATCGCTCGTTGGTATTTCAGACAGTCTGAGTAACATAGTACACAGGCTATCAAGCTCGACCCATCATCTCATCGAGGCTACGAGCGGCGCCATGTGGCACTGCATGGAGCGGGACGCCATGTGGAAGCAGTTGAAGCATTCGACAGAATGCTTTTAAAACTCGACCAGTCTCCTCACGAGCACATTCGTGGTGAGTTACCACGTCAATATCATTGCGAGCACTACATGCTAATTAACACCAACAATAGAATTGCGTCACCAGTATATTGATCCCAGACCTACAATTCGACGTATTGTGAACCAGACGATTCGCCACATGCCACGTATGCTGATTGACGTCACCACCGGTCGTGAATATGACAAGAAACAACAGGCTGAAGCATTCGAGACGCTTCTGATCTATAATCAGCTTGTGTCATCAATGACAGCAGAGCTAGACTATGCGCATATCTGGAGGGCGGTGAAAGAGTTTTACCGATATGTGATGCTCTCACACACGTGGGAGCATGACGAACCTCTGCTTCAGACGGTCGAGAACATCTCGATCTATGACCTAGAAGCATCTCCCACGAACATCAAGCTACAGAGATTCTGCTCACTCGTGCATTCTCTTGGTTTTCGGTGGGCTTGGAGCGACACAACCTGTGTGGACAAGACAAATCACGTGGTATTGCAAGAGTCCTTGGTTGCAATGTTCACCTGGTATCGCGGCTCCTCCCTCACGGTCGTCTACCTTCGCGGCGTCTCGTCCGAGTCTCCGCTCCCCGGTGGTCTCCGGCGGAGCATCTGGAACACTCGGGGTTGGACATACCAAGAATATGTTGCCGCTGAGATTGTCAAATTCTACACCGAGGACTGGAAGCCATACCTCGGCTTGAACCTATTCAACCACAAAGAATCGCCCGCCATCATTTCGGAGATGCAGCAGGCAACAGGAGTTTCTGCACAGGAGATGGCTGTACTGCGACCCGGCCTCGACAGTGTCCGCGAGAAGCTTTATGTGGCTTCAATGCGTCACACGACCTACACAGAAGACACTGCATACTCGCTACTCGGCGTCTTCAATGTTGCCATTCCGGTCATATATGGCGAGGGTGACCGTGCTGTTGGTCGCCTGCTGGAGCACATTCTGACAGGTTCGGGTGATGTCACAATTCTCGCCTGGACTGGGCACGCAGGTAGCTACAATAGCTGCCTACCTGCTGAGCTCACGGTGTACAACCAACTCGTGCCGCCACACATACCACAGCCCATCGAGATGCCAGTTGAGATGGACAGCATGGTCATGGCGCTTCGCTCATCCTTGCCCGACCTCTCCCTCGCCGTGACGTTACACAACGAGCTCAAGGCACTCCCCCCACCATTCCTTGCTGCAAGCCGGCTTCGCCTCGCTGGCATCGTTTGTCCCCTCACCGAACTTGTCCGCGCCTCACATCGAGATCCCGTGACAAACCTCCGTGTATATCACGTGACAACAACCTTGTTTGGGGATATAGAGATCAAGACGGCAGACGACTTGACGGGTATGAATGATCTCTGCCTCGTCCATCCATGGATCCGTCCACTGCTCGACCAAGAGTTCTCGCGTCGTGCAGGGGCGATTGACAGGATGACGCAAGCACTTCGGTTCCTCGTTCGTCTCCGGCAACCGTTTGGTGCACTCTTACTCGAGCCATTGTCGCGCATTGAATATAAGCGAGTTGCGGCGGATAGTTTGATCATGGTTCAGTTTCGCGAGGAGGCTCCATTGACCGAGTTGATAGAGAATGTCAGCATAATTGAGATACAATAGTCGCCGTTTGAGCGCCATGTATCGAACTATGATACTTACATTTTACCATCGTTCCTCGATAGCTAGACCACTGAGTCATTGTCTCGACCTTACATTGCCAAATGGCATGGTTTCTTTTCAGTCCCGATGCCTTCAAATCGGCTCGTTTGGGGAGCGAAAACGCGCTAGCTCAATGTCGTACCAAGTATAGAGCCTTGATCTGTTGGAATCATTCGACGAACTTGCTGTCCCACCATGTGACTTGGGCGCGCTCTCCATCGAGGGACAAAAAGGGCACGCGAAAACCCCTGGTACAACACGGTGTGGGCTTCGATCATGACGGCCTCTTGACACATTATTGGTCACGCCCAGTGCTGTTATCGTTCTCGTTTGTGTTCCGTTTGACATTTCGTGGAGGTCTGGTGTGCGTTGTAGCAGTAATTTGCACATTCGTACCGACAGATCTAAAGTCAGAGGTTTAGCCAGTCTAGGGGCGAGTCTTGGGGAAAGTCTCGTAGGAAGCCTTGCCGACTCGGGGTATCCACGCGAAGCACGCGCCCTCGCTCCAGACCTGAACGACTCGAAGCCGTGGGGTACGCTCGCCGGGCTCGTCCAGCCCGGTCGACAAGTTATTTTACGTCCTGACAGAGCTGGTGGTTCCATAGCAAGAGAATCAGGGTGATGCTGAACTGTATCTGGAGGATATGGACGGTAAGCTGTGAATACTGATGTGGCATTGGTGGTTCATTCACCCTTCCTGCCTAAAGTCGATCCTCACTGGTTGCCACCGATTCGGACCAACAAGTAAGCCAGTCTCGAACCAAATGTTCTCGGAAGTGGTCGTTGGTTGACAGTTGACAATGACTTGAACGCCCGAATCATTTCCGGTTTTAGTTCCGGAAGCACCCGAGGCACCCGAAAGAACGACCAAGATAGTTGGATCGAGACTAGTAGAAGTATGTCGTGGCCGCTTGATCTCAGAGGTGTTGCTTTTTTATCCGGCTGACGTGCCAAATCGGCTTTCGACACTTGCCATTTGACTTGCACTTGGTCAGTGATGATGCCCTCGTGCTTTTCGGTGTGGTTCAAACTATACTCGCATGGCGTCGTTGGGGAAGGATAGTTTGAACTGCCGAGTGGTCACCCCTACGAGTTTGCTCCACGACAATGGGTCACCATTGCGTAGTTACCAAGGTAAGGCTCCCACTTCCCCAACAAAGTCCACCATCGCAGATCGCCAACGCTATCCTGAACTCAGTCATCGGGAGAACATCGTTGCCTACGAGGCGGAAAGGTGGGATATACTTATGTCGCATCCCCCGCGACGGATGTCATTATGCATGTGTGATACGAAAGATCTTTCATGATAAATCTAAAAGACCAGGCGGTGCATGTTCGGATCGCTGGGTGACGCCACCGGGGTACGTATCTTCATGTTTTATGCTCTTCACAGCAGAGGTGAGTCGAATCTCCCTACCAAATCTGCACGCTCCCATCTGCAGATGGTCACGTTCTGCGTCCTCATGTACCCCATTCCATATGTCATCCGTAAATGACTCATTCACTTCGTCTTCGAGGCTCCGATCGTCATCAAAGTCGCTTACGGTCATTCATGCACGGTCCGGGTTCTTCCCTTGAAAGTTACCCGATGAGCTGGCCACAAGCCGGTTAAAACAGTGGTAGCTGGCTAACTTTGACCGGTCAGAAGAGGACTCGCGGCATTTGCTTCCTTGCCACCCCGACTTTGCCCCGACGCGGGGATGAGTTTATTTACAAGGCTGATGTTTGAACTCATCAATGATGCAGACAAGGTACGAACGCCGTTGTAGACCGAGAACCCGAACAAAGTCTAGCTATGATAAATAATAGAAATACACTTGGATTTAGTGTTGAGGTTATAAATCCGTACCGAGTGTTACTTAATGGGAGACATGCGAGCTAAATAGTAACTACAAGGGTAAAAGTAAGGTGTCGCGTGAGTCGTAAGCACAATCAATCTTTGTGGGGTTCTTTTGGAAAATGTATGGAAAAGGGATCATCTGGAAGCGATGTATTGGACGTAACCACCATACGCTGCTTGAGCATCGCCAAACAGCATCTCGAGCGAGGACCTCTCTTGTTGGCTAAACCCGTCCAACTCCCAGTCTGTGTTGACAAACTTGAGCTTCTCCTTTTCGAGGAGTCGCCGCACGATCGTCTCCTTCCATTTCCTCCAGACCTTGGTGTCATGAGGGAGGATATCGTTGAGGATATCACTCGGTTCTTGAGGCTGAAGAACGAGAAGGACGAAGACAACCATGGTGGTGCGAGTCCCCAAGCTATGCTTGGTCAAGTTCGGATTCTGGAGTACACTGTTGAGCAGAATGTCCTGTTGGATCTTCTCTGTGTCCAAGGAGGACAACGACGAGTCGTAAACCCAAGAGACACCGAGTGAAGCGACAAACATGGTTTGGCCGAACAGGGAACCTTGGGGAATAAGGAGCAACTGGGAGATGAATTGGATAGTAGAGAGGATGTAACACAATCCGATGTTTCTGTAGCGGGGCTCGCTGGAGGAACCGAGAGAGAACCTGCCGCGGGTGACAGAGTTAACGGCACCCTCCGTGCCCTTAAGCAAGACGATCTCCTTGCCTGCACTAAGGATACCATCGCCAGAAGAGCATCCATTGGGGGGGTCAGGATGGGTGAACACGAGCTTTCCTGAGCCCATGACAAGACAGGATATACCATTCGTGACAATACCCAAGAGGATCAACGAGAAGGCAAGCCAATCTTCAAACACACTACATGCGACACAGCTGCCAACGCTGACAGCGATAGGGATGCTGGAAATGAGAAGGGAGTACGTGTTGGTGCGTCTGGGGTACATCCGAAGTGGTGGGGCATGATCGAGCTCGGCAATAGTGACCCCAACCGCTTGTGTTCTTCTCCCCCGAACAACCTTTGCGTCCCGAGCAGCACACTCTTTCATGAATAGGGCGGCCAAGTGACCGGTTTCCTTGATGACAGTACCCGAGTGGACAGCTCTGAATTTGGGACCCTTCCGGCCATCCAGCTCGAACGTGGCAGGATCGCTATGGATACCAGGGAAAAAGGCGTCGAAGAACCTTGACTTTGCCAGAAGGCCGTATTGTTTGGCGATCTGATATGATCCTGGAGAGTTGTACCACCCTAACCACCGCCTGTTCTCATAGGCATGGACAGTGGCCGTGGCCGACACGGCTTCGTCTCCGGCAAAGAGGCCAGCCACACCTGAGGCGTCAAGGGTGAGGTGGGACTTGTCAAGCGGCAATGTAGGTGCCACCATCGAGGGACGAGAGAGGATGCTAGACATGTCTGTAATGCGTGAGCGCAGGTGGAAGATGAAGAAGAGCGTACAACGCAGCTATATAACCTGATCCATGGCATTCCAGGGGGCTTCGGATGTACATACTCAGGTGTTATACTAACTGCGTGGTTCCGCCCTGTTCCAATGATGACAGGCGGCTGGGAGCTTCTATTTAGAAGATTCTCGGTTTATGTGTAATTAAACTTGGATATCTTGGATCATATCAAACATTGGAATGTTCCGGAATGATCCACAATTGAGTTTGATGGTCCAAGCCATTTCCGAAACATCCAGCTGCAAAACGGCGATGAAATCCTGTTTGACCCGTCTCTGACCTCAAAACATAATATCCACATCAGTAATTCACCCACGGCCTTATCCACACTTGGTGCACTTGACCCGCCCAGAAAAAGTGCTACAAGTGAATAAATTAGCAAAAGGAACTGCCAAGGCATGATCAAGACATTCAATTTGCTCCACCGTCCAGGATTTTCTCAGGTCACAATTGGAAAAGCAGGAAACATCAGCAAACCAGCCTTTTGGATTACAGAGACCACAGAGTGCACCCTATGGTATAGACCTGTACAGACTGTACAGAGTGGTGGCTGTGTCAGCCTCATGTTTACAAATGATTAGTAATCATTTCACAGAGTATATAGACACCACAGAGAATACAGACTTGTACAGAGATGTGGCTGTGTCAGAATTCCTAACCAAGTCTAACTACTAGTGCTTTGCCAGACTTTCTAACCTAGTCTAACCAATGTTTTACCTCCTAACCCAGACCAAACTAAGATACAAACCTGTATATCAAATTCCATATAGTCTGTACAGAGATGTGGCTGTGTAAGAATTCCTAACCAAGTCTAACCAATGTTTTACCTCCTAACCCAGACCACTAATATACTCTAATAAGTAGTATTTTAAGGTCTGGTCTGGTCTGGTTATTTGGCCTAAAATGGATGCAAGCGGACCTGGATCAGTCTTAAAGATTTTCCAAACAGGAAAGACTGGACTGAAACTGCAAAAACCAGTCCTGGGGGGTCAATTACAAAATTTGAACTAGTTGAAACTGGTCTTTGGAAAGACTGGTCTTTTTTCATGTGACCCCGTGGGATTCAGGCTTAGCCATAGAGACTCGGGTTGTAGTAGTGATTCGTGGCTGTCTACGGAGCCTGCGGTCATGTGATTTGGCCCAAATGCAGATGTGCTACATCAATTCTTGCATGACATGTCATTAAATCACAAAAATATTGATAATGAACCCAAATGAGGTCCGAAAAATGTGGAAAAATAGTACTAAATAGGGGAAAACATGGGTGAATAGCCCTTGTGGCTGTACACCGGTTGGGACCCGTTTAAACCGGTTAAAAGCAGTCTTTTTGAATGTCTAAAATCAAATGAAGGCAAAATATTGGTTAGTTGGGGTTAGGAAGTTTGGTAAAGCACTAGTTAAACTTGATTAGAAGGCAAAACATTGGTTAGACTTGGTTAGCATGCAACACATTGGTAGACTGGGTTAGAAGGCAAAATATTGGTTAGACTGGGTTAGGATATTGGCA
>QGOI01010832.1:0-20309 GCA_003313885.1 Boletus sp. MG55 | reverse complement strand
CTAATACAGAAGACTCTTGCAGTTCGGACGAAGTTTGCTTTACGCCAGAAGCAGAAGTAGTCCAGGACAGGTTGGTCCAGGACCTTCGAAGTATCCGCGAGTGCGATGAATCCCTCGACCGATCTCCGTCGGACGCTCCGTCTATAGTTTGAGCGTGCTGGAGATCCCAGAATCGTACATAGGTCGAGTCCTTCTCCATCGCTGCTAGTTGACCTCTGCGAGAGCTCGAGAATTCGATGCGGTGTATGATAGAACCAGGGCGAGGCCGTGCACCATCAGCCGCGGCATCCTTTTCGGAGAACGTAAGGAGAGGGTTAGACAGCTTGCGCACATCCCAGATAGTAACAGTCGCGTCGCCACAGCAAGCCACCTGATTAGCGTCGGTGGGGTTGGTGGCTATTCCCGACACTTTGCTTGCCACATTTGACGTGGGTGGGGCCGGAGTCCGCAAGTCAAACAGACGTAGCCATCGGGCGGATATGCCAGCCAGCAACAGATGGGTGGACTGCGGCAGAAATGATAACGCCGAGACCACCTCGGTCTGAGCATGCTGTTGTAGAACGCGTGGGTCGGCTCGTGGGCCGACGTCTGCTCTGGCTATCCGAGGATGCGGCCGGGTCACACTTGCTTCGTCAGAAGGGGCGTTGTTGGTCACTGACAAGGTGGGGAGGCAAGACTGCACATCCCAAATGGTGAGACTAGAGTCGCCGCGAACCTTGTCGAGGCCGACTGCAAGGTAATTTGGATCAGCCTCACAGAAAGCCAACGCGTTACACGACCGCGAGTTGCGCACGGTAAGAGAAACAACGGGTCCACTAGACAGAACACCATTCCTAGCCACCTTCGTCGCTTCAAGACGAACAAGGTCAACGCGTCCCGAAGTGAGTCCGATGGCAAACAGATCATCAAAGGAGGGATCTGGTGACCACGCGAAGCACTAGCCACAAAAGAAAATCAGTACCGTGCCAATTGTCGCAATTGGCACGTTATGCAGGCTTCTGCGGATTGTAAGATGCTCACCTTCATGAACGAGAGGTCACTTTGAGAACTTAGATGGCGTATTTCTGAGCGATCTGCAGCCCACTCGTACATCGACATCTGGGAACCTCCACCAACCACGAACTTGTGCTGCCACCGTGGATGCCATAGAAGATGTTTATCTGCTTGCGCTGTCGTAACCATCTCTCAAGCCGCAGAGGTCAGAGGGTGGCGTTGTTCTTCCAGCAGCAGAGAGGACCACCTAATGATGATCAATGATGTTGGTTCACGGTCGCCACCGTCGGCGTCAATAGAACGAATGACCGAAGTCGACTCCAATGGCACCGCCGCCGCGTACTACCGGCGTCTCCAGAGTCCACGGTACCAAAACCTGCCAGCATCATCATGATACACCCCTCATCCGACACAATTACTACCTCTTGGGATTTTACCCCAGAAACCAACCGCGATAGAAAACGTACGGCGTCAGTCCATTCGTGCAGCTGATACATGGCGTGTGTCAATATTGGAGATGGTGCCAATTCACTCAGACGCCGGTATGTTAATCATACACGTTGTTCGTTACGTCCGAATTGATTGAACGAACGACTCGAGGACCCGTCTACATCTTACGTCGGTTCGCTCCTTACTTGCTTCCCTCAGCCACGTAAATTAGGCTGAACCTCTCTGAATCCCCGATTAGTAACGCCTCTTTGGGGTAGTGGCGAGGCTCTTCACATGCACAGGTCTTGGACCACTCATGTCTCACTGGATGTTGGCCCTGCCATACCCACAGATTTCCCAACTTGCTCTCACCGGCGGCGGTATCCTATTGCGATTGAAGGCATCCGACACTCGCGCTTGACCGTGTTGCATGGACTGCGACTCCACTAGCAAAATGTAATAATGATCTCCGCGGCCTATACATCAATTGCTGGCAAGTCTGACAACTTGCATGTTTCAGCTTGATTTTAAGCTCTTGCAACTCATCTCAGCTGAGCCATGTCGTAGCCCTTTCACGTCATGAAGATGACTCTGGTGCTGGTGCTGGTGCCCGTAAATTCCGCTGGCAACCAGATGACGCCCAGAAACACGGGGTTAGCTGTTCATCCATCGCCGGTAAACCATCGTTGCTGATTGGAAACACTTTTAGTGTGTCAAGGCCTAGTTATTTTGTGAACACCGACTATGAATGGTATACGCACAGGTCATGGACCAAATTTATTATCGATCGCTCACGCTTCCCGCGTGCACAACTTTCAACGGCACTTTTCATACGACTTCCGTCGATCGGACACTCGCGTAAAGCCATAATTCATTAACGCGAGTGGCGGACAAGAATCGTCATGACTTACGCGTGGTTTTGGTGTCTAGGAATTGAAACATTGACCTCTAACTAGTGCATGGAACTGATATACAGTAGCAGAGCATTATGCTGAGCAATCAGAGATCCCAATTGATGGACACCACGGCAACAGAAAGTCTCGAATGGTGCATGCCTTTAGTGGGTCTAGCCCAGAAACGACCTTTGCGTGTACTAGACGAATGACCGGTCGATCATTGGCGGCGTTTGATGCGTGATCAAGTTGGGCCAACAATGGCTTATCTCCACGAACCTTTGGCGGGAAGTACGATAGTTCATTCGGCTGCGAGTCAACGTGCCAAATGAGAGCACGGATCTTGGGATGAGTTGAGCGTGCATGGTGATGGGCATTCAGCTGAGTTTGGAGTTATCCGCTGCGGCATTCCTGTACAGAAGAAACAGCGCTCACTGTCATCGCAAATATTGTTGGCCGGATCCAGCTGTGAAGCAGTTTTAGACTAAAATTGGCTCCATTTCTGGTCGACACCCAATTGGCTTTGTTTCCGGTGCGGGTGGCCGCCGGTCCCCTTCAGTCAACCGCCGATGGCGAGATGCGTGACGAGGGTGACCGTTAACCATACAAATTACCATGGAAAGTACTTCATATTGACATATCAGTAAAGAACGTGATTCATGGAGAGGCTATATCCTTCGAAGCGGTGCAATGCCGTTCGGTGATTGTCGAGAAGGCGACAGCACTT
Source organism: Boletus sp. MG55 (assembly GCA_003313885.1). Taxonomy (NCBI): domain Eukaryota; kingdom Fungi; phylum Basidiomycota; class Agaricomycetes; order Boletales; family Boletaceae; genus Boletus; species Boletus sp. MG55. Next base: position 17,267 of record QGOI01010832.1, on the reverse strand, counting down.
CTTCGCCGCGCCTCGGAGCTTGTCACTGTGCATATCGCTTCAAGTTCGAGGGGAAGCTGGCACGACAAGGAGTTAAGTCTAAGGTGCGAGTTCCCCTTGCCAGTCACAGTGTCATTGAAGGGTGCCTCACGGCGGCCGTGAGTGAGAATGTTATGCCCGTTCCGAAGATCTACAGGAACTCCTAATGCACCGCCTTTTTGATTTCTCAACTTGTGAACCAACGGCGAGACACTCCGACAGCTCCCGGCTTAGCGACAGGTTACAACGCCGTCGAAACCCAGACAAAGTACTGGACCCGAGTGTCATGTTGACAACTGGATTTATGGAACTGCCAGAGCTAAGCTTGCTCGGCTGAGCGCCACTTCAGGGAAGCCTCGTGGCAGTTACAACAATTGCCTAAAGTGCCGATAAGTTTGATGGCAGTACAACCTGATCAGCTTCTTTGCCCCGCCTGTACATACGTGGGACTCTCCTTGTCGGGAATGCAATTAAGACGTTGCCCTCGAGCATTCATCACCGTGACCGTCAGAGCTGCTCACCGGACATGAGCAAACGAGCTGGCCATACCTACTCTACCTCAGAACCAATCCTACTTCAGTCCATAGGCGGAACATCCAAGACCTCCCCTTTCTATGATGAAGATGCTGCCCGTACCAGCCAGAAAATAGACGAGGAGCTCAAGGTGGGCGTCTTTTGTATCTTGGTGCCTTCCAGTGGTCCTCATAAGGTGCTATAGCGCGAATGGGCTCGAATAAAGGATGCACAGAGAAAACAAGTGAAAGGTATCGTCATCGATGTCGGCACTGAGGACATACGGAACTCACTCGAGCGATGCTCCAGTCATGCTCCTTGGCCAAGCCGAGTCTGGCAAATCCACTTTACAGAAGCAATTCCAACTATACTATGCTCACCAGGCTCTCGAACACGAACGTCCGTCGTGGCGACCTGTGGTCTACTTCAACATCATCAAGGCTGTGCGCATGATTCTAGACGAACTTGATTACGAGCTTGCAAACATTGGATCCGATGACTCGACAGAGGGCCAGGCTGTTGCACATGCCCTAGCTCCTCTCGGGGACGTCAGTGGCGAAATATCGCAACTGAGGACGAAATTAGTCGCCCTTATCTCAATGGAGGACTCCCTTGCATCCGAATTGAGTGGCGGAATTTCTGTGACCGGCGGGCGCACAGGCGTGTATGTTCGAGCAGGGTGGCAGGCCCTCGTCACTCCACTGTCTCCAAACCGTAGTAGGGCAGTCCCAGCAACCGGCGGCCCACCTCCTGCTGTCGCTCATGTGACAAACCTTGCTTCAAGAACACTCAATTCCACCCAAGACGAAATTGACGAACTCTGGAAACACCCTGCTGTTCGGATACTGTTGAATAACCGCAGATTACGACTCGATGAATCCGCACCATTGTGAGTTATAGGTCTTCACATCCCGCTTGTTACTGAGTTCTGGCCCAGCTTCTTGGATAGCGTGAAGCGAATTTCACAACCAGACTACTTACCGACTACAGGTAAATCTGTTCCTTGACAAACTGCGTACGCGTTGATCAAGTTTCGGCAGTCGATCTGCTCAATGTCCGCCTACAAACACTGGGTGTCGCTGAGCACTCCTTCGATGTTGAGCTCTGTGGTTCTCGATATAACTGGCTCATGTACGACGTTGGCGGTGCAGTAAGTATTGGTTATCATCTATCGGGGACTTCGCAAGGTTTTTGATGTGCTGTCTTTTACCTCAGCGTGGTCAGGCAAGTCAAATCAATGTCATACCGCTGATGGTATCTCATCACATCTGGACAATAGAGACATGCCTGGGTGCCCTACTTTGATGATGGTATGTTGTTCTGCGCCGTGTTCCACCGAGTGGCAACAGCATAGCGTTGTCGCTACGCCCATAACCCATCTCTGACATTGTTTTCCCACTTGCAGCAACGGCGATCATCTTCTTGGCACCTATTAGTGCATTTGATCAGGCATGTTATTGTGGCTGGCGCTAACTACACTGCCTTTCTGATGAGTCCAAACACAGTATCTCGAAGAGGACGCCCGAACGAACAGAGTGGATGATTCACTCCAACTTTTCACGGCTATATGTTCCAACAAACTTCTAAAGAATTCACATCTGGTGCTTCTGCTCAACAAGGTAGTTGTTTGGAGTGTCCTATCTGCGCCTCGACTGATTCTTGATCCACTCAGACTGATCTTTTGAAGAAGAAACTAGAGGCCGGTATCAAAGTCCGGAAGTAGTGAGTGACATTTCCTCTTCGATATTCGCTCGATGGTATTCACTCAATCCCCCTGTGGTTTTGCAGCATTACATCTTATGGTGATCGCCCAAATACGTATGCCGACGTATCAGAATATTTCCGCGCCCACTTCATCCAGGTGCACAGGCGCCACGACATCGGGCGTAGAGCGTTGTATGCAGTGCGTGGTCATCTGCGTGCTGATCGGCTTAATGTATTGATGACATTCCTGTAGCATTTCACTTCTATGCTCGTGCGTGGCGTTTTCCCATCTCGTGTTGAGGTCTAACTAAACTTTGTAGGACATTCGCGCTACCCAAGCCATCATTGTCAACGGTAGGTTTTTTCATTGTGTTCGCTTGCAAGTCTAAGTGCTGAGTACACATGGAACGCAGTTGGCGAAGCCATCATCCGGTCGCATATTGCAAGGACTGGTCTTGCCTAGACATAAAAATCATTCACGGCACTGTTGGCTATCTATCAGATTGTTGGATGAACGTATGGCTGCTTCCTATCCGTGAACTTTACTGTGATCAAGTCATTTAGTATTACTGCTACTAGTTACCCTTCGTTTCGATACCTTCCCCATACTTTTTCCTGGATCATCGCCCTAGTCTAGTAGCCACTCACATGTTGTAGGAATAACAACAAGCTGTTCGACCACTTCGGACACAACACATGGCCCGTGAGAATTCAGTTCCTAAAAAATTTCCGGCCGCATGTCAAGACCTCATCGACACTGGCCCCAGTGCTGCTAATCACCTTATCTTTGCTCAGCTCATCGACCCCTACGGTTTATCAAGATGTCGACGAGCGGGCTAAAGGCAATAGCGCCAGTCCCTACAGCAGCAGATTTCTTGGACATAGTCCTGTCCAAGACTCAGCGAAAAACACCAACTGTATGCTGCTACGTTCTTCATAAAATATCTCGAGATCGAGTAGTCGACAATGTTCTAGGTAATCCACAAAAACTTCAAGATTAGCCGTATACGCAATTTCTATATGCGCAAAGTTAAATTCACGCAAGACTCTTTCGACGAGAAGCTTGGTGCTATTCTCTCCGAATTCCCGATCCTCGATGTACGCTCAAACTCTAGTCTGACTGCATTGACGAACATTCTCGCGTAGGACCTGCACCCCTTCCTCGCATCCCTTATGAATGTACTTTATGACAAAAACCACTACAAGCTCGCACTGGGACAGCTTCGAACAGCTCGGCATCTAATCGATCAGGTAGCCAAGGACTATGTGCGTTTGCTCAAGTTCGGCGATAGCTTGTACCGATGCAAGCAGCTAAAAACGGCCGCGCTGGGTCGGTGGGTCGTACAGGGATATTCACCTTTCGTGCCTTCGTTTATACGATGATTCCAGGATGGCTACCATCATGCGGAGACAAAAAGACCCTCTGGCTTACCTTGAGCAAGTCCGGCAACACATTTCCCGTCTCCCCGCAATAAATCCTAACACACGGACACTCCTCATCTGTGGCTATCCGAATGTCGGAAAGTCCTCCTTTATAAACAAGGTCACTCGGGCCGACGTTGATGTCCAGCCCTATGCCTTCACCACAAAGTCACTCTTTGTGGGCCATCTAGACTACAAATATTTGCGATGGCAGGTCATCGATACCCCCGGTATATTGGACCATCCACTTGAAGATATGAATACGATTGAGATGCAAAGTATTACGGCGTTGGCACATCTTAAAAGCTGCGTGTTGTATTTTATGGACCTCAGCGAACAATGCGGTTATACAGTGGAAGCACAAGTAAGTCTCTTCCTCGTCAATAGATTCATTTCTGATGTGATAATCACAGTGTAAACTCTTCCATTCTATCAAGCCACTTTTCACTGGTAAACCGGTGGTGCTTGTCATCAACAAAATTGACGTTATGCGTCTCGAAGACCTTACGCCAGAAAACAGGACACTCGTACAGGAGATCATTGACTCGGAAAACGTGCAATGCATCCAGGTGTCGTGTTACTCCGAGGAGGGTGTCATGGAACTCAAAAACAAAGCTTGTGATGCTCTCCTAGCCCACCGTGTCGACTCCAAGCTCAAGGGAAACAAGATCAACTCGGTTATTAATAGAATCCACGTTGCGCAACCAGTTCCTCGGGATGACATCGTTCGAACACCATTCATTCCTGATTCCGTGAAGGAACACAAGAAGTACGACAAGAACGATCCTGACAGGAGGAGACTTCTTCACGACGCCGAACAAGAGGAGGAACGCGACGGCATTTTCAGTGTCAACTTGAAAAGTACGTCATTTACCTTTGTAGTCTGAACGATCGATCGTATGAATGACTGGTTGATACTTTCAGCTAACTATCTGTTGGCGAACGATGAATGGAAGTTTGACACTATCCCTGAGATCATGGATGGCAAGAACGTCGCTGACTTCATCGATCCCGATATTGCCGAAAAACTCGAGGCACTCGAACGTGAAGAGGAAAAACTCCAAGCAGAAGGCTTCTACGATAGTGCAGAAGATATGGTATATATTTTCACCTATCCGCCGTCCTGTCATCTAACCTGAGCTGCCTGCAGTTTGATTCCGAAGATGAGCGCGAAGAAGCTGAGGCACAAAAAGCGCTTACGCATAAGATCCGCTCTCAAAGTATCAAGAAGTCAAAGAAGAACCAAGCTCGCCTTCCACGGACGGCTGGTCTTAAGACACTCAGCGAGCTCTCGACGGAACTGAAGAAAGCTGGTTACGATCCAAGTAGCATAGAGGCGCGCGCAGGGATGTTGGCTAAGGTGCAAGCCACGAAACGAAAGAGGGTAGAGACTGACATGGATGTGGATATGGACGATGTCGAGGAGGCCGATGAGGATGACGAAGCTAACTGGATGGACGTTGATGGCGAGAAGCCACCTACCAACAAACGCGTCAAGGGTAACTCTGGCGCTGTCATCGCAAAGAACTCGAGAGCGCCACGCACCAATCGGCAACTTGCGGGCTTGCGGGATGACCAGGTAAAGAATTCACTTGTCTACCTCTATGATTGTCTTATTCGATATGTCGCTAGCAGGCATCCAAAGCCATCAAGCTACGTAACTTGGGCCAACGTGAACGTAACATGCACGCCAAAGCTGGGGAGAGTGACCGTGCTATCAGAGTTAAAAAGGTTTTTCAACCTCCTACGTATATGTACCGGTATACAAAACCTGACGTTGGTCTATCTAGCCGAAACATTTGTTTGCTGGCAAACGGAAGGCGGGCAAGACGAGCAGACGTTGAGTCATATGTCCTATCTATGTTATCGATTCACACCGTTGTTTTCGACACTTTACGATATGATGCATGCATTGACATTTTGACAATCTTGCTGGATAGTCCAAACCGCAGGACATCCGGTGGTTCGTGTTCTCTTTGGGAACATATTGTCCTTGAACACGGAACTCGCTTGGATTCCTGCGCGTAAGATATGTCTTTTGGATTGATGGATTCGCACGGGTGACCTTGGTCAATTGACTAAGGTGGAGACATCAATGATGTTAGAGTGAATTCCTCAATTCAAACATCCACTCCGCGGTAGCTCGGAGGACCTAAGCGTGACACTACGATCGTCAAGTAGATAAACTTTAGCCCCCACGGTGAGTATCATTCCCATGAACTACGAATCTGCATTCAAGTCCACAGATCTCAGTTCCGCCAGGTACACCAGACTCTGGTGGGGACTTCCGGTCTCGATTCCAGCTTTAGGATTCTGCTCACGAATAGGCTAAACGGAAGCGGCGATGGAACCGCGCACTCCTTTACCAATTTCTCCGTTGAGTCCAGTGTCGGACCATATCGGAATATTAATGAGTTACCTTTCCCGGTAACCCTTTCACCCATGTTTATGCTTCCTTCTTCCACGCTACGTTGGATGACGATAGTGGAAAGAGAGCTGCTACGTTCAGGTCCACTCCGCATTCCTCATGGACGAACTATGCCGGTGATGCAAGGATTGGACATGCCGTATCCTTTGAACAAACTCGTTGTCGCAAGCCCACGGATACAGTACCTCCTGCTTCCAAAGTTCCGTGTTGGGCAAGTCGTTCCGCAACCACGTGCCGAAGACACTGCCGAGAGATAAAGACTGGCACCGTACCTTGGTGAAATGACATGGCGGGTTCACTGGTGCCATGTCACATGCTTGGCAGGGGGTGGCGGACGTTTGGACTCCTTTCCTGCCTTGAAGTTATACGCTATCGATAGCGCCAGCGTGAATACTGCCGATTATTATGGATTCTGTCAGGCCAAGCATATCCTAGACCCGTGTCCGCAGTGACAACGGGTTGTTCCGCACCTGCGCAGAAGACGTTCCCACGAGCTTGCTGCCCGATCATGTCGATCACTGGAGCCAATCTGATTGACATCACACTGGCAAGCAAGGCTGCTCCCTCGAGCACCGAACCCGAACTAGCGTTAAGACTGAGGTTGGTTGTGGAGAGCAGCTTTTGCACGCGAGCTCTGATTGGCTTCACGAGATAGCCAGTGCATCTCTCATGTCACATGAATGTCGTACAGGTTCCATCTGAACTGCTCGAGTCTGAGGATGGTGAGTTGGAGACTCAACGTGCGTTACAGGAAGCCATTTAAATTCGTTATCTAACTCAGTCTGTCATCATGACCCAACGTGCATGAGCACATGAAGCACAACCCCGCCAACCATGGCACCAGATTCAGACCACCAGATGCTGTGGGGGGAACAATGAATGAGATGCTCGTGTATTGCCAATAGCTTAAGTCGTTGGCATATCTCAGGAATGATAACTTTCTAACGGTATATATGACTACACGTAGTTACTTGGGAACGCGCAGAATACCTGAACGAATCCGAGAAAACCGCAGCGATCGAGACTACTAGTAGTAATACTCCATGTTAATTCGCTCTAATAGGAGTCAGAAAGATCCCCAACGTCCTCCCCTTTCACGTTCCCAGGACCAGTGCTCTCCATACGCTTGGCCCAAATTTCGCCTGCCAACTCCACCGCTTCATCCCGGGAAAATTTGCATTTGTCCTCGAGATTTCGTGCTAACTCCTCCACTGTCAGAGGCCTTGACCGCCCTGGGAGGGACCGCCTGCGATCTTTGATATTTGCCACCCATTTCAGCAGCTTACTCGCCAGGTGAATGAACCAGCCTGTGCGTTCGGGCCTCCAAGAGGTCCTAGACAGATGATCCAAAAGCATCCTGTGGATTGCAGTTTGCGATTCCTTGTACTGGCTGGCATAAACGTCACTCAATCCGCGAGTTGCTGTGACGCAAACGTGCGACGTGCAAAAGAGTTTGGACTTTTCGAATGACACCGCGTTCCTGTTCCACCAGCTCTCCATCGGATGTTGGTTCTCCATCCCAGTGATGACGAACGCGACAGGAACTTGGTTTTGGCACAGGATGTCGCGGAACAAACGATAGTTGGTTTGCGTGACAGAGGTGATTCTGCCTCCGCGGATGCAGAAGATGAGAAGGCGAATGCCACCCGTGCGCTGGAGCTGGGTGATAAGCACGTTGGCTTTTTGGATGGCGGTGAAGTAGTCGCTTTTGCTCCAGGATGGCTCGTTCAAACCAACGGTATCGAACAGACGGATGTGGTGGCCGAGTCCCTGGCTGTCGGTGAGAACGATATCGTATGAGGTGGCGTCCATCGTGCAGCCGCTTGCGCTAGAAGATACAACGGCAAGTTGCTTCCCGGCAATGAGGTTGATGACGGAGCTCTTCCCCACCCCTGTCTCGCCGACAACAAGCACGTTGGGAGTGCAACTTCGTTGAATTTCATAGGATGGAAAATTGTCTGAAACCAGCGTTTCCTGGGACATCTGAGAATCTTGGTTACTTCGGATGGGAAGGTCGATATTGAAGAACATGACACTTACTATTACGTTTGTCTGTTCAGCTTGTGTTTCCTATTTAAAGCAGAAGAACAAAAGACGGGGGTTGGACGTAGAGAAGACATCCCACCGTATTTATAGGAAAGAGGATAATCTCGGGCATACGGCTTACACCAAGCCGAAGTGGTCGCTGTGAACATATAGACTTGGCGCTCAGCTTAGGTTGAACTTTATGGAACGTTGAGTTGAATCACCAAAAGAGGTTTAGATTCTAGCGCTAATCATTAGGTTAGGCGCGCTGTGCGATAAACCACTTGATTTCACACGTGTATATGATTACGCCCATCGCCACGCGTCAATGGCTACTCGTTATCTTCCAATTTATGAACGTTCCTTTGTGCACTTTAAAGAAATCCAACCTAACCCTAAGCAAACAATAACGTCAGCGATACCTTCTAGAACACGACTTACCCGCCAGTCCATGATCACTGCGGGGATAGCCTGACCACGAGGTCCTTGTTTCAAACGGCAATTCTCCGACTGCGAGGAGTACTCCGCATGTAAGGCGCGCCGGATAGCGATGTCCAGGCTGTGATTTGGAGTGCGTCTGTGCTCCGTTGTATGAAAGAACACGCCGCTCCCGTTCTCAAGGGCATGGTACAACCTGTCCCCTCATGGAAACGTGTTGTCAGTGCGGTACTGGGCGCCGAGGAGTTATTCGGACTATAAACGATCAACCTTGAGGGCAACACATCCAAGAAGGGTGTCGCAACACTGAACATACCGTTCGAACTCAACTATAACCTTGATGCTTATGTTCAGAAGGGTGTGGTTCCCTCTCTCAAATATTCAATGATGCTGCTCTAATACGCATTGACAGTCAACATTAACGCTGGGCTCAGACAGAACCAAGGGCAGACCCAGGAAGGTGTGTTCCTGGTTGGCAGAGGGTGGACTCGTTGACTGAGCCAACCAGGAGGTCAAAAATGTCGTGATCTTTGGAGAAACTGGCGTGGGAAAGAGTTCCCTCATCAACCTAATTGCCGGTGAAAGAGTTTCTGAAACATCCAGCAGTGCTGCTGGATGCACACTGGCATATACACGTCACTTGTTGAAGCTAGACGGTCAGCAATTCGCTATATGGGATACTGCAGGGTTAGGCGAGGGTACTCAGGGAACCGTCCCTGCTGAAAAAGCGGAGGCGTACCTGAAACAACTCCTCCACGACCTGGCCAAGGCGAGCGGCATCGACTTGCTCGTCTACTGCGTGCGTGGAACACGAGTCCGGTCCGCGCTGCTCACAAATTACCACCTCTTTTACTCCGCGATCTGCAGGAAGAAAGTCCCCATTGCCATCGTAATCACGGGACTCGAGAATCAAGAGGGAAACATGGACACATGGTGGTTGCAGAACGAGAAACAGTTCTCGGCGCTGCAAATGCATTTCGACAACTATACTTGCGTGACGACGCTCGAGCCTTCCATGGAGAACCCCATTCTGCGGGAAAGACGCGGGATATCAAGAACAGCATTGACCAAGATGATCACGAGCACGTGTCGCACCGAGCAATGGATGCCAGCTGAACGCAGCTGGGTGGACACGGCATTTTCCGATATCCGTGCCATGTTATCTCCAAGGGACAGGCAGGCTGCTCATGTAGCCAACGTCATCATGTGCGATGTCTCCCGACACGCTCCCGTCCCCCAAAATGCCATAAAGCGCTCCGTCACGTTCCATAATCCCGTCGGCCTATCTCGTTCTCTTACTCGGCCGATGAGCTTTCGCAGCCCTGTATCGGTCGCGAGTGAGAAGTTACAGAGCAAGCTTCCATTCAATAATGCCATGAGATGCACTTCGGAGCGCTTATTTCGCGTTTACCAGGTTTCACGGAGACAGACACCATCCAAGGGCAAGGACGAGACGAAGAAGGACATGGTTGTCAAACGCGGAGCCGATCTGCTTATCTTCTGCGTGGAGAAAGAGGGTGTAGAATATGGAGACGTCAAATTGTACTGGGAACATTTCAACTTCACCTACGGTGGTGACCTTTCCCCACAGATTGTCGTAATCATCGGAGCCAAGGACCAACAGTCGGCGGAGAAATGGTGGAGCGATGCCGTGGGCATCATGGAGCCTGGCGATGCTTCTATTGCTTATTGGCCAACAAATGAGTCAGGCGCTGAAGCCGAGGTGGCAAGGGGTCAACTGCGAGACCTCATAAATACCCGCTGCATCGATTGCAGTAAAGTAAACTTCGCAGGAGACAAACAGATCTTCAGGCGCGCCACCTGGTCTCCGATTTCGGACAAGAGTTTGGCATCTCTGTGGATTAGACCACTGGCGAGGAACAATAAGGTGGATGCGCCAGTGCCAGCTGATCAGGATGTCTTGATGAAATTGGGTGTATGGGAACATGTTTCAGTTGGGTAACTAGTGGACCGAACGCGATGCCTCGCACCTTTATTTTTACTACTAGTAGTAGGTACGATCAGGAGCGGGAGCCCTTCCGGATGGGCCCATCCATGTCTTCATAAAGTTATAGGGGTACTTGGTATCGTAGCGGGACCATGATAACTCATGAACACTGCACTGTTTTACAGTATTGGCATTAGCATTCGAATGTGTCAGGATGTTGGAAGAGAACTTGAAGCTAGCGGCAGACAACTGAGAGCCACGATCGTGACACCAGCATGAGTCCGAATGCATTGGCAATGGCACCGCGTCACACTACAGTAGTACTACAGAATTTATTGCTCAGTGTCAGCGTGAGACTGACGGACCTTGTTGCAATTCGGAAGTTGACGCATTGATGCTATCGGCGGCTGTTCCCACTGTGCACCCACTTTCACCTAGTTAGGATGGCTGAAATCCATTGGCCTAGTGGTGCTACTAGGTCATGTCTGATCAGTTGCCAACATGGTACTTCCGCAAGGTCAATGGCGTAGCTCACGAGCTAACCTTATCCACTGGCAGCTTACCATTCCACCGTCATGGCCACCGAAAAGGCGGCTTGCACATCAGTCCACCCTCTTCCCTCTCTAATAGTCGCAACTTCATTTCAAATAGATACAGACCATAAACATTTATCATCATGGGGACCCCTCCACTCCCATTCTTCTTCGAATGGCGCAGGAGTTGCGTCCACACCTTCCTGATACGCTTTCTCCTCCATCCAACCGAGTGCCATCTGAGCCGTCAGTCGTTCCAATGGATCTCGACCCCACAGGTTCTCGATAAAGCTCCACATGTCAGGAGATATCTTCCCCTCCGGAAACTCTGGTCGTTGGTGGGTTATCACACTGGCACGCAATGATACAAGGTTCATCCAGTGGAAAGGGGGTCTACCCATGTAACCCTATAAATATCTGATGAAGCGTTGTTCGAAAAACGAGAGCCATCTACATACCGCGTAGATGGTACAACCTAACGCATACATATCGGACGCTCGTTTGTTCACTTTACGTTTCGCTTCCTTGTCTTCCGCGTTAAAGATCTCCGGGGCCATGTAATTGGGTGTACCGCCCATAACGACCTGATCTATAGCAGTCTGGAAGTGATCATCCGTATCGAAGGCGGACACGAGCCCGAAATCCGCGAGACATGCATGTCCTTTCTTTGTGACCAAAATGTTGTCCTGCAAACATAAAGTGAAGTGAAAACTTGGTTCAGGGAGAAGACGTCAAACACACCGGTTTAATATCTCGATGAGCAACATGCGGTTCCATCGAGTGCAGGTAATTCAGGCCCCTGACCACGTCCAATATCTGCACAATCGATGAGGTAATTGTGTTGACGAGGAAAACTCCTGCTCACCAGCCTCGTCCGGTTCGCTTTGGGGTTGCGCTCAAGATACTTGGATAGGGTTCCTTGGTCCATCCAGGGAGAGACGAGCGCAACGCTGATATTAGGTCCTCCCGTAGGCACATTGTAAACGCCATACAATGATAGGCAGTTAGGGTGGCGTAGATGTCTCCAGACAATGGCCTCCTTAGAGAGTTGCTGTATGAGTCAAGAGTCTCGGTCAGTCATTCCCGGTACGCAAGCCAATAGTATCGTCACCTTGTTGTACTCCGACAAACTCACACCATCGTTTCGTTTTATGGCCTTCACGGCGACTAGACGAGAACCGATCCTGCCTTTGTAAACGTGACCAAATCCTCCTTGACTCTCTGACACGAGACCATTAATCGCATCCTCGGCAAGATAGATACCACGAGGACAGCATCCAGATTCCTTTGAAAACATGATGAGGGCATTAAAGAAACACCTTCGATACCACTCGTTAAGTCCAACGTTAGCTTCAAGCAACTAAGTGCTCTTTCAGTTCTTGTGTGGTCAATTCGAACTCAATACATCAACTTACGTCGTGGAAAAGCTCGACGAGCTTTTCGGCTTGACCTCCGCGCTGGTCTAAAATGCTATTCTTCCGTGGTCCAGTGATGCATAGCGCCGCCAAGGCAGCCAAGTTGAGGATATCATAATTTAGCACCATCGTTCCGTTAAGCAATCCCGGGTTACATTCATGTTCTTCAGGTCTAACCTTCGTCTAAGAACTATCAGCCGAGTTCGAAAGGTGAAACACGAGACCACGTACTTTATGAAGGAACTCGAGAAGTCTCTTCTTTATCGTGTCGCACGATAGAATACACCGTATATCACCATCCTGTTTCCACCGCTCTACCAACTGCTTCAGGTCCGATACTCGGCCGGACCAATCGTCGCCAGAAAACCATCCATGACGAGGACACGTAACCAAATGCGTGTAAGTATAAGCAACTAAGCCCTGCACGGGATGAGGTGAAGAAACGACGAGCGACAGATCATCCTACCGGAAAAATAGGAACCTTTCGGACCAACTCCAAACAAGTCTCCTTATGACTGTCTGAAAAACCTTCGAACTCTTTCACAATCTTGACGACTTCTTCTCTGGTAGTACCCCGTAGGACTTCAGCAGCCTGAACGAATTCATCCGCCTGTAAATCTGGTTTGCTCTTTTGCCCATCGATTGTGGTGTATCCCGGGGAGTCGTACGTGGGGTTCTTGAACCACAGTTCGAAAGCGTTTGGTCGAGTAGATTGGCCTCCTGGCGTCTCCCGCTGGGGGACACGATCATGAACCACTGCGGTGCGGACTGGAGAGCGGTACGAAGTAGAATGTGTCTCTCGATGGTTGTCAGTAGGGTCAAGCTGTGCATGAGAATCATCTGGATCGTCCGAGTGAAGTTGGTCATTTGGTGTCACCGGATGCAGAAAATAATCGTGTTCTAGTGGGATGCGAGCTCGCAAGCGTGGTGGAGTGGAGTGCACAGGAAATACGGTACCATGATGACCGTAATCAACCGTATCATAACTAAAGGCGGCGAGACTGGCATCTGGCTGAGGATGCCTACCCGTGTCATTGCCAGCGAGATGCGAGCCAATATGGCGGGTGTACTCGTGACGTTTGATCAGTTTGTGGCAAATATAACACTCCATTTGCGAAGGAGAGACAATGTAGGGGCTGTAGGATGGTATGGAAAAGGTGGTGAACGACTTTTGGACAACCATTCAAATACTATTTCATGTAGGGTGAGCACCTACCGAATGAATTCCCTCAGGGAAAGTTACTAAATGGGCTCGAACAGGTCAGTTTCGAGGCGGTAAATACAAAACTTCCTCAGACCAAACCGAAGACAATCATTGAGAACCCGTTGACATGACAAAAAGCCCTGTATCGTGTCAAGATCGCGAACAACGTACGTTATGTGTGCTGCCGCAAAACTGTTGTACTGAGACTAGTTGTAGGTCCATGTGACTTCGAATGCCGAAACTTCAAGAAGGATGCTCTTTTCTGTCGTTGTTCTCACTTGAAAAGATCAAGGTGCCAACGCCGTGCTGTGCCACTGCGTTGTTTGTTGTTCCCGGTTTGGGATGTGCGCTTACGAACTGACAAACGGTCGTCGTCCTACTAAGCAGTGGAAGGTGGCATCCACGGGAGAGGTGGGCCGTGAAAAAGGCTACCATAAATATCGGGTTCTTTATGGTGCTCTGCCAAATGTTGGCACAGGGGCCGAAGAGTACCAGCTTCTGTTAAAAGAACACGACAAGGCCTACCTAGTACTTATCCGAGGATCTAACTGAAGGAATACAATGGATTTGAACGATACCATACAGTTCTCCCCCGATACCGTCTAATGTTCATGCTATATGTAAGTCTGGTCCTATGAAACAATGCGTACACTGTACATATTATTTTCATCTCATGCCTGGAAGAAATCACAGACATCTATTATGATCTTACAGTATTCCATCGAACTATTTCAGGGTGGCAGCGTATCCGCTGTCACTCATCCACCGCCATCATAACCTCGACAGCTGATGCTTGATAAAGGCAACAATTTTTTTGCATGACGGTCGCTCAGATGGGCTTGCCCAACATGCCTGTACAAACTCCCACAGCACGTCCGGGATAGCATTGCCATCCCATCCAAGCTCTCGAGATGGCTTGTTGCCACGCGAGATCATGATCACGATCTGAGCGTCCCTCCGAATCCCATGGAACGGAAGTTTACCGGTCAGGATCTGTGTACGAACAGTCAACGACGCTGGAGCGGGTTAATCATGGGCAAAACGCACCTGGAGCATGACGCTCCCAAACGAGTAAATGTCCGCCTGTGGGCTCGCTAATTGTGATGCTGGTGTACCCTCTTCACACTCATCGAACAGCTCAGGAGCTGCCCATCGAATGTTGCCCGGGAATGAAATGCCGGACACAGTCGTGTCCAATAGAGTTGAGAGTCCGAAATCAGAGACCCATGCCCGTCCGTCGCTGGTAATCAAGACATTCGACTAATCAACCAACGAATGAGGTTCCTCGTAGGAACTAAATTCAAGCAGAAGTGACGTACACCGCTGAGATCGCCATGGACTACGTCACGAGAATGCACTACATTAGTTAATCAAATCGAGTGCAATGAACAAGAGGGCAAAGAACTCACAATACCACAGACCAGCTGCTATGTCGCGAAGCTGTAGATCGAGATGTAAATAACGCAAGATCGGCAGAATTGCAATGACATACCAGCGTCATTCGTTTCTTCAGATCGAGTTTCGTCTCAAATTTCTCTAGATATTCGGACAATGTGCCATTATCTGCCCACGGGCAGACAAATGCAGGGAATGGTCCGAATCCATCCGTGATGCCGTAGAGAGGCACAATATTCGGATGCTCGAGTCGAACCCATATTTTGAGTTCCCGTTCAACAGCCTGTCAGAGGGATATAAGTAAGGAAATTACAGCAGTCCTTGAGTTTGGACACAAGTCACCTTTCGTTTGACCTGGAATTCTTCGTCATTCCCAGTCATATGTCGAATGGCCTTAACAGCCACCTGTAGCACTCCAATGATGAGTATCGTTCGCTGGAACGATTCCATAACAGGATAACGCACCCTCTTAGGAGGAGATTGCCTCCTTCGCAGATGACAACTCCAGACATCACTGAAGCCGCCATAGGCCACAGGATACGCGTCTGTCCTCACTATCCTATCAGTGAGGTTCTTGACGCGTCTCGCACACCTCTCTGGGACCGTTGTTGGGATATGGCCCCCACAGAGGTGGCGAAGAAATACCTCTCGGAAGCGAGAGGTATCCTGCCCGCCAGTTCCGACACCCCACGCAACTGAGCGTACGTGCAGCGATTTAAGTTCGAGACGCAAAAGGTAGAGTGCCCAACCGCGTTCGAAAGTGAGTGGGTCGTAAGGGAGGACAAGGCATTTCTTGCAAGGATCGTAAGCGTGAATGAATGGGCTCAACATCTTCCATGGACCAAGGTCAGTCGAGAAAGCAAACCTTGGCGTCCGCTCTTCTCTCTTTATACACTGACGGTAAGGTTGCGGCATGGCACTCCCAACTCCAAGGAGCCCGGCCGTCATGAATAAGACCAAGCTGTCTTACCTCATCTAGCGAAGAACCAAAGCGTGATTGATGGCTGCCTGCCAATGTCCATGGAAATCTGGAGTGCGGGTGTTAAATTATGAAAAGCCCTCCAACGGCGTTCTCGGGGATCCCGTGTTGCCAATGGCAGTCATTTTAGCGCGCCAACTACGCGCCTGCGCCTGGTCAACAGACCGGACCGGATTGAGCGAGACATACGACCGAACGTCGTCGGCCAGAACCTTCTGTACATACAATGGCTTCAAGTTTCCAAGTTTTCCGCGATCGAGTTTTCCGAGTCTGTCCTTCAGAGCACAGCCACAGCACTCCAAGTGGCTGGACTTTCCACGATCATCCCAGTAACCTTCTAAGTACATATGACCTTGTAATCTCTCGGTGTCTGAAGGTGTCATGAGCTCATATTTTTGCATATTTCATGTGAGAGAGAGCAGGTAAATAGAAGTATCAAAAGCATGGTCATCGAGACAATTCGTATACTGCCACATTCTGCGCGTCCACCTGCTCCGAACCATAAAGACGACAACAAGCTTAATCCCATCCGCTGGCAGCTGGTTCTGCACCCCAGTTCGATGCGGGCTCTGCCGCCCAATCGGTCGCTTGTCCACCAGCCGGCCCGTCTGCAGCCCAGTCGAGGGCACCTAACGAAACGTGAGATTGCGCCCCAAGTCGGCGGGCCAACACGACACTCACCACCCTCCGTAGCGACCAAAGCGGGGTTGATGGAACCCGCTTGAGGGGCAGACGTGACGTCCCACTCTGAGAAACCGGTTGGAGCTTCTGGCTCGGCAGCAGCGAGCTTGGCCTGGGCCTCCTCCTGTTGTTGTCTCTCCACCTCTTCGGGGTCGCGGTAGAAGAACATGTCCACCATGACGTTCCAGCCATCGGGCGTACGGGGAATGGTCCCACGCAACCTGAGGACTTCACGTGCGAGCAACCACCAGATCAGACCGATGGAATGACGGGTCTTGTTGTTCGTGGGAATCGCGACGTCGACGAATTTAAGAGGGGCATCGGTGTCGCAGAGTGCAATGACAGGGATGTTGACGTATGATGCCTCGCGGATGGCCTGGTGGTCCACGCGAGGGTCGGTAACGATGATGAGACGGGGCTCCTTGAACGAGCGGGTGATGTAGTTGGTGAAAGAACCGGGGGTGAAACGACCAGCGATGGCCTGAGCTCCGGTGTTGGCAGCGAATTTCAAAACGCCGCGGTGACCATAAGGACGTGCAGAGATGACACAAACGTCATTTGGGT
>QGOI01010825.1:0-14105 GCA_003313885.1 Boletus sp. MG55 | reverse complement strand
CTTTCGTCGACGTCGGCCTCGGCGTTTGGTCCTGTGAGTGGTCCGCCATTCGCAAACGCAGAGGCTGCCCCAGTGGTGCGTGTACTCCGAACCGAGTCATTTCTTCCTAGAGTGCTGCCAGTTATGCCGAGGGTCGCCTTCAATCCAGATATGTATTTTTCTTCTTGACCCGCGGGTTCAATTGGGAGAGAACGCAGGGAAGGCGTCTTTTGTCCGGCTTC
Organism: Boletus sp. MG55; assembly: GCA_003313885.1. NCBI lineage: Eukaryota > Fungi > Basidiomycota > Agaricomycetes > Boletales > Boletaceae > Boletus > Boletus sp. MG55. The sequence continues at coordinate 13,884 of QGOI01010825.1, read as the reverse complement.
ATCATCCACGTGCCTCGAAGGGGAGCCCTTCTCGTCCATGTGGGAAGGTTGACCAGCGCCGCTCGGGTTTCTGGAAACTGCAAAGAGAGGTGGTTCAGCGAATGAGCGGAGGAACCGTGATTCTCACCCTTAGGATGGGCAGCGGAACTGCTCCCCTCCCCAGTAGAGTCGTCCATATGACGAGGGAATTGCATTTCAAGTGCGTCGTAATAGCAAGTGTGACCACTAGATACCGAAGGCGTTGAGGTAGCAGACATATATCAGAGAGGAGACGAGCGTAAAAAAAAACATGACCGCTGCATGAAATTGAGACAATGTTACATAAATAACAATCCCGACCGTTGATCAAACGACGTCATTGTCCGACCCCTAGTGCGGCTACCACAAGTCCCCGTCAAACTCACGAACAGACGTCACCAGCAGCTCGTCCTCCTGTTCAGCGTACAACGCCTTGACTACCTCCTGCTCCTTCCAACCCCCTCCCTTGACGGGCTCTAGGGTATATTCTATGGACAAAGCAGAAAGTGCCCCTCCGTAAGCATGTGAGATGCCTGTATAACGTTTAGGAACAGCTTGTCGCACGACAATGTCGGACGAACCAGTGTCGATAACGAGCACTTTGCCTCCGCAGCGCGCCACGATGTTTTGCAAGTGGGGCGTGTGTCCCATCACCATCCGACGCGTCCCAGTCTTCTCTAAAACTTGGTCCACGTGCGCGCATATCTTGGACTCTTCTTCCTCTGCCCACCCACGGTACCACAGAGGACCGTCACCGCTGTAGAGGCGTGCCTCCTCGCGCGTAGTCCCTGCGGGCAACCCGGGGTATGCATGGGGTGGGTGAGGGGGTGGCTGTGGCGAACGAGATTTCAGCCTGCGAAGAAGCGATGCAGAGAGATTATTAATTGCACTCGGAAATGGTTGGACGTTCGGGTATGTTGGCGATAGCCCTCCGTGCACGAAAGAGAATGCTGCATGGGAGAGAGGTCCGGCGTTTGCACTCGCATACATGCTGCCCTTCTCAGGCGGATAGTCAGTGTTGGGAGGTCCGAGAAGAGTGTGAAGAGGGAGGCGTGCGGCCGACGTGTAATTAGATGCCCAGGCGTTAGCAAGCCACCCAGTCGTAACAGCCTTTTGGCGCGTGCTGATGGAGCCGAACGTCTCGATTTCGGAGGGGTAAACATATCTGTGGATGTGTTCGTCACGCGATCTGTGCAGTGCAGGTCTCGGGATAATTACCTCCAGTCACCTGGAAGGTACTCGTCAGCATTTGACAGGTGTACATGGTCGACCACTCACCAATAGCGTTCATCCACTCATGATTTCCCATAATGCTGATCACCTCACCTCCCACGCCGTGTGCTTGTTCTCTGAGATCTTCCATCCACTGAAAGAGTTCGATTGTATCGTCGCCTCTAAAGAACAAGTCAGCTAGGTCGGAAGCAGATAGCCAAAGCATAGACCTGTCTATAATATCGCCCGTCTGAACGAAAACGTCGACGTTTCCACTCCAGTTCCCGTCCTCGTCGACAACACCAGCCATTTGGAACACGCGTCCTGCATTGTAAAGGTCGCCGTGGATATCGCCGACAGCAACGATTCGCCTGGTGAAACGGGGACGTGGTTCGTCGATGGTGACCTCTGAATCGTCGGCGTCTACTTTTTGTTTCGGCTGTTGGGCCGACAGAGGGACCTGTTGAGTTGCAAAGGGTGCATAGACAGCGGCCTGTACATAATTTACGAGGGTCGAAAGAATAACTGAGAGTCGGAGGCCGGTGCCGAGGTGTGGTGCAGGCCCAAGGGGTGAGACGTAGGACTGAGCAAAATAGGCGAGCGAGAGAAGTAGAAACGAAAGGGCAAAGAAGGCTACCGTAGTCGATGGACGAGCCATAGTTTGGCCGCGATAAAACACTCAACAACCCACCGTCTTGAAGGCGAAAAAGAGAAGTGGTTGTTGTAATGATCGGACCAAGTAGGAGTCGGCTATATGGGTGTTGCGCCACGCCCTGCACCTCGACGGTCCTCGAGGCCTTTCGCGTGTACACAGTGCAGCGAGCGGGAATGCGTCAGGCGATGCTATAAGCCTGAAACGGGGATCTTGTGTCTGTGCCAATGGCTCAGCGGCTCTGGCAAAATGATGGACTGGCCTATCTAGGAAAAATTCGCAAAGTCTTGCTGCTCCACTGCGTCCGAGACTCCGCACACATCACATTCTGGTATCATTGACCAGCGAATCATCGCCATCATAATATGCATGATATCTACTGATTGAACAGAACACGCGCACAACAGACCTCTGATCCTGTTGAACGGCACATCCATAATATCATATGAGGTGATATTACTGTGACTGTACGAATAACGAGGAGCTAGAACGCAATGCCGACGGTCGGCTGTGCACGTTTTGGTAAAGTGAGGTCGAATCCCGAGGAAAAGAACGTTCTACAGCAAATTAAAGTCCCATAGATACCATGAGAGGGGAGCCTTCCTTGACAAGTTTCCTGAATCGATGCCTGATTCGCTGATTTCTTGGAAGCGCGAGTTCAAAAGCGAGTGGCTTCAGTATCGAAGAACTGTAAAGCTCGAAACTCCGGCTTAGCACAGCATGAAACGCGTGTGTGCCCAGCCTAGCCATAGCGTCACTTGAGCGCACGATCGGGCATAGGTGATAGATGGGACTGACCAAAGGACGTCCGCCTTGTGGACGTCGCATTTTCCTCCGAATGCCCGAGAAACATTATTCCGCGAACTCTGCATGATTACTGCGTGTGCGTATCGAATCATTTGGCGGATGGTATCTTATCAAAAATTAATTAGAACCTCAAGTAGTTCCCGGGAGAGCCCCATTCAAACATACTATACAGGAACTTGACGTTCTTCGAAACATCGACATCCCAACTTTCGAGGTAATAGTGCATCTTTGCAGCAGTGATGAGGAAGTTCCTATAGATGTTCAGATACACGATATGTGTACTGTTAAAACTAGTGTCATTGTAGATAATGTGGCCTCTTGATTTGGCCAATCTTGGGAGCTCATTTAGTGACAGATGGCGCAGAGGGTAGATGAGGACTAACCGCAACATTTTATGGACGAAATTAACACCGGGATTGCGACCTTTATCCACCGTCAATGAATCCCTGAGGTCTACGGACATGGTTCTCGTTAGGCCGATTTCACGAGGTGGAGGACACTTACGTGTGCCAGTATATCGTGTGTAGTCTGCCAGAATCGAAAGGTCCGTTATATCAATCAATAGCCCACACCAAGGGAAAACTGGGAGTAGCTCCAGTTAGTGCCATTTCTGACAGAACACTGAATGAGGTACATTTCTGTCCAGGGGGGATGACATTCATGATTTGCACGCCATAGTCGAAATTGGTCAACGTCTTCTCTTGCGAAATCATACAACCGTATTCGGGGAAACCTGCAGTCATTGTCTCCAGGAAAGACCTTGCCTTTCGTGGGCAGGTAGTCACGAAGAGATAATCGTCGATCAATCTGAGAAGCAGCTGAATAACAGGTCAAATAATCAAAAGAATGCGGTGCTACCATGTCTTACATTTTGTGGATCCTTCGAGGAAAAAAATTCGCCCAACTTGCTATTCTCCAGATCTCCGTAGCAGAAAGAACACAACAGCGCAGAGAGCACAGACCCCTGAGGGATGCCCACGACCTGGCGATAGTATTGTTGGCCGATCTATAAAGTCGTTTGCTTAGAAATGATTCGGCTACAAGTTTTTCTTTGGTCCACCTTGACGATATTTTCGTTGATATGTTCTTCAAGGAGTTGCATCGCGGTCTGCCGGCTCTCGAAGTTGTAACTCACCTGTCGGAAATATGTGTGAGATAGAGTCCAGGTGAGATTGGTCATGATGGTGAGTACCTGATCAACGAAAACTGTGTCCCGCAACGCATTCGCTAGGTCACGAGCATAAGCTATGAAATCGGGGTGCTCATCTGCGTAAAGATTAAGGTTAAGTTGGAGCAGTCGACCATGTGTAGTTTGAAGAACCTTCTGGGTACGCCTTCTTAATGTATGCCCGTCTTATCCTGCCGGCGACTGGAGTTATCTGTCCATATCTTTGAATAATGTAAGCATCCTTAGGGCATCATGAGTTCTGTATATGATCGAGCAGTTCGATGAGCTACCTCGGATATAAGCTCTTTTAGAATCTTCAAGAGCGTGGATTGTTCAATGGTGTCGAAACATGCCTGAACATCGACCTTCACAAAGTATAACTTGGGACTTCTTCTCTCAACTCCAGCTTCGCGTTCCAGTGGCTTGAATACTCACAGCATTCCTGAAGGATGATCTTGTAGCAATTTCGTCTTGTACGCCTTCAGCCGCGCATATATCTCGTTTGGTCCGAATACAGAAGCCCCAAGTAGGTCTGGCTGACGTTGCTGTGGACGAAACCAGGATGACTGACTTTGTTAGCTGCTTTGTGGTAACGCTTACCTTCTCATAAGTCAGTATCTGAAACGTTGCCTGGAGAATCTGGTTGATGGACTGTACGCGGCCGAAATTCATGGACTGTAGAGCACCACCATCAACCTTGTGTAATTGGGTTCCTTTCACGTCGTCTCACCTTGTGTTTGGCCATCCTACGTCTCAAGTTGACGATTGGGCGAACTCCTGTCTCCTTGGGGAGGAGGCGAACGAAGGAGAATCCGAGTCTACGTTGTCGAAGAATTTCTTCAGCCTCTTGCTGCGGAAAAATTATCAATAAATAGCAGAGCGAATCAGGTCGACAACCTTTTCTATCTCTTTGAACGTTTTCTCGCTGAGTTGATCTATCAAAGGCGCGCAGAGGGTTTCCCAGTCATCTTGTCTGAAATACAGAACTTGGTTCCGGAATGCAGAGGAATCAGTTACGTAGAACGTTGTCTGTGAAATGTGTTTGTGGGTCTGTTTTTCCAAATCATTAAGCACCCACGCACCTTGATCAACGGAATGACAAAAGAATCAAAGTACCAAAACATGAACTCTTCCAGCAACTCTCTTCGCTTCAAGGAGTCCGTCACAGGTACTCGTCCATGATAACACCCAGGAACTCCTCGAGGGATAAGCCAATCGCAATCACTGGTGCTGAATCCTTGAAGGACGTGGTGGAGTGATAGAGTTTCAAATCGCCGGGCCACGATGAATTCCTTGACATCTGTGGTGCGTTGTAAACCAAAAATGTGGAAGCTATCAGAATACATACAACTCTGTACCAACTTAAAATTCTTCCGAGATCCCCAGAATTGATTTGGGATCACGATCTTAGTCACGAGCATGACATAACGGAAAACCTATAGAGACTGAGCTTCACCTTGGAGAGGTCCATTCCGTACATACCTCAACGTGGCTACACGTGAATTCGACAAACCGAGGCTTATACTTTCCGTTTGTCTTAGCTTGAGAAAGTCCCTGAGGGAGAATCGAGTTTCCGTTTGAATCTATGGACATATCGCCGTTGCATCTCGTAGGCTGAGATTTCAATTGAAGAGAATGCTCAGAAACCATTTCCTGCTTCTATTAGAGACCACTTTTTTTTCCGACGTAAATTATACGCACCAGGATAATGCTACTATCCATCGCCTGGTTGTTGGTGCTAACGGCCTATACGAGGCCAACGATTAGGACGTAAAAGCCACCGGAGATGCATGAAACAACATTACTTTCGAGGGACAGACTTTGTCACACAAGGGTTTGTAACCGCATTTCCCGTGCCTCCAAATCATTTTTTCAGCTAACGGCAGGACGTCTTTCAGGCGCTTAGGAGTTTTACAGTTGCCAAGGACCTACACCTCACGTCAAAATCATGCCAGAACACGAGAAAAAGTCCGACCTTAATCTCCTGTTCCCTGTCACAATAATCCGGTTGTTTGTCTTTGCTGTTTGTGGCGAGGACAAAGACACTCGATAAACCGTACTGTGACGGGAAGATGTATTTACTAAGGTGACGCGCATCACTCGCAAGAATGCGAGGGTCAGGATCCTTATATGTAGCAGGATCGACATGAGGCTTCTTGTAATACGAGGGGCGCAAACGGTTTAAAGCATCTGCGGAGAACTTAGGGTAAGTGATTTCACAAGAACAAAACACGCACGATGGTAGGGCAACCCGACGATAATTCGAAAGGCATCCGGATCTCGAGAAGGCCTGGCGTAGAATAAACGTGTTCGTACGAAGCTTATGTCTGCTGCGGTACGTCTTTTCGTCGTCAGCAGGGCAAAGGTAGCCGAGAATTGCGTGACATCACTTCACCTCTCGATAGGTTGGCTTAGAATTCTTTTCGTCGAGGGTTTGACGGATTGTTCACGATAGTTCGTTGTCGTACTGGCCAATCTAAGACGTTTCCGGGGATGCTGGTGCTGTGGTGTTTCCCTTTTTCGCTTTTGCACTCGATGGTGTGGTCCACTTTCAAGGAACCCGCCCCCCGGTGGGAGTGAGGCAAATATTAGTGGCTCTCCCGTGAGTTGACATAGACATTGGTTAGGGAGCGATATGAACAGTGATGTCTTCAGAAGAAGGTGTAACATCGCGTCGGCGCCGATTCTGAGACAGCCCTCAATCCGTGTTTGATGATTGATTTGAGAATATTACCTCTGCAGCATGATCTCCCATTCCGATCCGTGCAAGGCTGTGACGACCGTGTTGACAAACCGATTGGATATCCCAGAGGACGAGGTATGGACTCGCTCGTTAGCTGGAACCTATGTCCAAGTTTGAAATGCTGGAAAGGAAAATGAGGAACAACTTACACGCTGATATCCCATGGCGATGATGTTATTGGGTCTTGCCCTCGAGGCCAGGAACAGTCGCTCGTGGGCCTTCTGTATGATCTGATTGGACATTCTCACCGCCCGAACCATAACACAACGCATGCACGTGGACTCACGTCTCGCATATACATCAACGGCGGCGCAACCGCAAAGGATGGACGCTGTAAGGCATCCGATTTGAGACCGACATAGGACGTCGTCAGCAAATAGCAATATGATTGCGGATCATCTTCAGCAAGGATAGGATGTATCTCTGAGTCGGGAGAATCGGAGGGCGGTTTGAGGATCTCATGCAAGTATCCTTCCAGCGGAACCACCTCGTCGAAGTAGAGGTTGAGGACTGCAAGGCTGAGCGACGGCCGCGCTGAGCTCGACATTCAGCAAAGAATAACCTCCTCGATCTCTATGTCTTGAGTGCGTCAAGAAATTACGAAGACGCCTCGGCCGGTGACCAGCGCAACAAAAGTCCTAGGGAAGGATTCAAGACTACGCCATAAAAACGCGAATTTATGTAAAGCTACAGGCGCGTGAGCGATCACGTGCCGCTGAGTTGTGAAGTCACTTCAACTTGTACCACATGGCACGCCATGCATTGACTTTGCCATTGCAAAACTTACCGTAGGACGTTCGATTATGAATGTACCGTCGATGGTCGCGAGTGTAGTCACAATTACAGACAGTTCGCAGACAAGCAAAGGCCCATCTGCGGTCGAACTGCATCCAAGTACAAAAGGGAAGAGTACCAGCCACCTTTGTCTCATTGCCGGCGCGCTCTCATGATGGGGTGGATCGGTAAGCGCTACACCTGGACGGCGCAAAGACCATATGAGTGGACCGCGTTGAATTCTATGGCCTTGTCGGAAGTCTGACCAATTTTTGCCTGGACGTCTTTCGCTATACTTGTCACTTGGTGCTCAAAATAATGCTGAACTGGGAAACCTGACACCACGATAAGTAGGGCATAAATGGGTATGAATATATGTGATTTGAAGCTCGTTTGACCGAAGTTTCGGAATACCGGAACGCCGGACGCTTAGCCTCCTTGAGGTCGGGTAATGCGTTGGGAAGAAATAGGATGGACCAGCAGACAGCGGGCGGCAAGTTTACGGTTTCCAGGCCTGGATTAGCGCAGAGGAGCCCAAAACATTCGGATGACCGTCAACTTACTACGCTAGACCTGTTGTTGCTGGTATCTTTATCTGGATAAGTGAGGGTATGCTTTCCGGTTCCATTTCGCAGATAGTTCAACGTCCTCCGGTGGCCCAGGCAGAACGAATGTATATGCATCGGGAAAATGACTGCAACCCTCGGGAGAGACACGAACAAATATCTACAAGTAGAGTCCCTCCGGAGTACCCTCGTTCTTTCTGTATAGTACCTACAAAAAGCAATGAGACACTTATCACAAACTTGTGCGAACTACTCACCTTTTCTCTCGCCGTGGTAAAATCGGCTTTGGTCACCCGCATTCGCCGTTCTCTCAATGCAAGTAAACCTGCTTCCGTACAGACTGCCTTGATGTCGGCACCTGACAGATCATCCTTCGCCATAACAAACTCCTCCAGGTCGACGTCATTACTCAAGCTCATCCGCGATGTATGTAACCTGTGCGGGACAGATGAATAACGTCAAGCAGGATTGTAAGTACGACGTACCGGAAAATATGCCGCTTCGTTTTTACGTCTGGTAGAGGGAACTCGATCTTTCGGTCGATACGACCAGGGCGAATGAGAGCCGGGTCAAGTGTTTCGATCCTGTTGGTAGCCATGATGACTTTGACATCACCACGTGTGTCAAACCCATCGAGCTGGTTGAGTAGTTCTAACATCGTCCGCTGAATCTCGCGCTCTCCTCCCGAAGTCGAATCATACCTAAAGAACACTGGTCAAGACAGAGAAGTAGCTACTGGAATCTCACGTACCGCTTAGTGCCAATGGCATCAATTTCATCAATAAATACAATACTTGGGGCATGTTCTTCTGCTACTCGGAACATTTCTCGCACGAGTTTTGGTCCATCACCGAGGTATTTCTGAATCAGCTCAGAACCGACGACACGCAAAAAAGTGGCGGAAGTCTGATTTGCAACAGCCTTTGCTAGGAGGGTCTTTCCTGTCCCAGGAACGCCATAAAGGATGACACCCTTGGGTGGTTTAATGCCCATTTCCTCATAGAGTTCTGGATGTGTAAGCGGAAGCTCGACAGATTCCTACGAAGGATTCAGCGAGCAGTTCAACGTACTGTCTATCATGCCTACCTTGATTTCTTGTATTTGCTGCTCCAAACCACCGATATCTGCATAACTCTCCGTTGGGGCTTTGTCGAGCTTCATGACGCTGACCAAGGGGTCCGTGTCATCTTCCAAAACGCCAACGACTGCTTGATTCTTGTGGTGCAGTAACACTGAGCACCCGGGCTCGATGCGGTCTTTGTCGACAAAGCTCATGATCGGCACATATGACTCTGGGCCGGACGCAGTGCTGATGATAGCATGGTCGTCGTCGATGATCTCCTCCAGCGTTCCCACAGCCATCGGCGTACCACGCAGATCATCGACCTTCGACCTCTCATCCTGGTTCTTCTCCTCTCTAGATGACTCCGGCTGCAGACGTTCTTGATTCTGGATGAACTCTTCCTCGAGGATGAGGTAGTCCTTGATACGCTCCATCTTGAGGAGACGCAGACGACATCGGGTACTCGGATAGATGGGAGGCAGTTTGGACGCTGTTGCGGGGCCGCGCTTTTTCTTCTTTCCGACCCGCGTTGGGAGAGGCGGCTCCCATTTCTTCTTCTGTGGTTGCTGGTCTTTCTTTTCCTTGTTGTCTTGGCCCTGGCCCTGGCCATGGGTGGGCGGCATTCCTGAAGGCGCGTTACCCTAAGAGCGACGTTAGCAGGCGTAAGACGTCAAAGGGGATGGTACACACCATCGCTGCGTTTCTCGTCGAACGTAATAGAGCATCGACGCGTCAGTCATTTACCGATATGGGCTTGGGCGACCGTGGAAATATTCACGTGACCCTTCTTCATCCGATTGCCGCGCCGAGTAACACGTACGACCGTGGCCTGCAGAAGCTGAAGCCCGCCCAAGTAACTCGCATATATATGGCCTCGGCGAAAACACCATTAACATCCTCCTCCAGGTTCATCGAAGCAGGTATGTTGGATGTCGCATCAATGTGATGTATACTGACCGTTCGTCAGACGAGGACGACGATGACTTGAACGAACTGGATATCCCCGGATTCACCGCACCAGGTCTACCTTCGCCAACCATTGACAAAGGAAAATCGCGTGCGCCAGATCCAGTTGCGCCCAATGCACCCGCACAGGGCGTCTCAGGGAATATTGGTACCTCGAACGCGCCGCGCAACCCTCCTATTAATAGGCAGACGGTGGGTGGTATTCGCGTCGAAACACGGTACGTGTCGTTCGCTTGGTTTGACCATTAAATCAAAATTCACGCGGATATAGATATACGGGAGTCGACACCCTCGACGAGCCTGTAACGAAAACGATCGTTCGTATTAACCCTTGACCCCTTGCGCTGCATTGACAGCTAACGCGTAGGCGCGCGACCTTCTCTCGATATACTCGAAACTTGTTCAAGTATTGTATCCCCGTAAAGCCACCGGGCGTGAAGTCCTGAGGTATGTTTAGCCGTCGGTTGGGGAATATCTTGTCTAACCCATACCAGGGATTGGGATCTTTGGGGTCCTTTATTACTCTGCCTTGCCCTTGGTGTGATGCTCAGCGTGAATGTATGCGCATGTCTTGAGACTTTTCCGCGTGAATTGATTCATCTGCGTTGAAGGCACCAACCAGCCAGGCTCTTGCAGTATTCACCAGCGTGGTGGTAATCGTCTCTGTTGGGTCTCTCGCGGTGACTATCCAGGCAAAGGTGAGTTCAAGAAGCGTTTGCAATGCCGCCTTTTACACATCTTTTTACCTGTAGTTACTTGGAGGCAGAGTGTTCGTACAAGCACGAATCCGGCGGTATGCATATGGTTGACTGTTTTCACAGCTCGTTCTTCCAGGGTTTATGCGTTCTGGGGTACTGCATAGCACCTTTAGACATCGCGGCACTTATATCCTGCTTCGTCCGCATCATCTGGGTACGTGCACCGATTGCACTAGCAGCATGGGCTTGGTGTATCTGGGGTAACTTGCCGACCTTGCTTTTATTACACTGTTCACCGCTCACATTGACAACATAGCCTCTATAAACTTTTTGGATGGCACGAAGATAGAGCAGCAACGTATCCTTCTTGCCGTATATCCTCTGCTGTGAGCGATTAACCACCTTTTGCGTTGGCACTCTGTCTGAACTCCATTAGGCTTTTTTACTTTGTGCTAGCATGGATGATTCTGATACAGTAATCCCCTGTCCCGCGTGTTTCGTATGTTACATGAATGTAGTTCTTGTTTGTTGTGTGTTTCTAGGAACAACATGGATTCACCCGAGATATTTTCGCTCCAATACTGTGATTGGTAAATTTAGCCAAGGCGGAAGTCGGCTCTAAGGTCAAGGAGAACTCTTCGCAAGGTCTTCTTCTTCACACCACACCAATGCCTCTGAGGGTAGGATACGGTGATGTGGTCTTGCTGAGGAGTTCCAAGTGTTGGTACTGACAGAATCCATATACAGTCCGCGAGCACTTCTGCTCCCCTTTGCTCCAGTTCGCGGCCACCGATCAAGATAAGACGTTTACGCTCGTAGAATGTCCTAGTACGTTCAGATTGATTGCGACGACTGGCGTTTGATCATCGATGCCCATCCTTGCCAGGTGGGACGGGCCAGCTGATCTCCCGTCTGACAAACGACGAGATCGACATTGCAATGTATGTTCCCACCTTGTCCGTGACAGCGTCCCTGATAGTAGCCACATCTTCCCGATACGACAGCGCCCTCACGGACCCATTGATAGCTGGGATTGCAAAAGGGTCCAAGGCGTATAAACTCGTCGGGAGTTATGTCACCTCCCCCCTGAGATGGCACGTTCACCACTCCATTCAATTTGTCCCGAACGAAGCAACGTCAGCTGATACATTGCAGGGCTGTGATCGCAGGATCCAAGAACTCTACATACAAGCAGATCTCTGATCTTCAGGGCACGACGCTCGGGATCTCAAGGAACGGCAGGTAAAACCCCCTCTGCCCCTGTCTTTTTTTAAACCCTCGTTCTGAGACGCACGTCTTCGTGCCTGCCGTTTGCGGACGAAAACGAACACATATGTAGTGGCAGCCCATGGCGTACGTGATGGCTTTACAGCAAGGGTGGCCCACCGCGGACCTCCGATTCCAAAGTAAGCACGCGTCGACACGTCGTTGCTGTGCATTTCCCACATCAAGACCGTCCTCCCGCAGTCAACGATGACATCCGTGGCCTGATCGATTCCGTCAACGACGGATCGACGAGCGCGTTCATGTGGGAATGGTTCACCACCAAACCGTTTGCCGACGCGGGAGAGTGTCGCTTCGTACGTATATCCATCTTTCAACGCCGTCTGCACGCGTCGACGTTGACGTACGAACCCTCCCTCCTGCTACTGCCCATCATATCGCCTGCGTGTTGGACAGATCGGCGAGGTTCCGACTCCGTGGCCGTCGTGGCTCATCGCAGCGCATCCCACGCGCGCCGCACGGTCCGACGTACGCGCATTCCTAGATGGGCTCTCGGGCTACGTACGGACGTTTGCTTCCCCCGACGAACGTGCCGGCCCGGGCGTGGCATTCATCCAACAGACGTTTGGATACCCAGAAGAGGACGTCAAGGTGGGTTTGTCATCGCCGTGCTGCTTGAGGGGGATCGTGATGCTGATCGGCGGCATGTGGATGTGATACGATCTCGCTTTCGCGTGCGTAGGCATGGTTACAGGCCGTTGCGTACCCGGACGACTGCGCAGACGTTCCAGCCCGCGTCGTCACTGACACCCTAGAGTGAGTAATACGACGCTGCGGTCGTGGCGATGGGAGCGTTGACATTATTCTCACTTACTCTCTAGCGTCCTTCAGAAGGCAGGTGTGGTGACAGCCCCTCAGGGGGGATTCGATTTGGCACAGTTCGTAGACACTAGCGTTGTCAAGCTTACCTGATTCGGACTGTCGAACAACTTGAAGCTTATGGCATCGTAACAGCGTGAACCAAGTCGTTTATTTACCCGAGAGACAGAAAACGTGTTGTCCTTGCTACGGAAGGATGAAAGATTGTCCGCCGCGACAACATTAAGCAATATGTAACATGAAGGTAAGTGTCAATGTGGGACGAATCGTTATAATACAAAACAGTGCAGTGTGTCGAGCAACGTGGTGTTAGGTGTCGCAAGTAATTGTTAAATGTATACCAGAGTCTAAGTGTAAAGTGTCTTATGACAAATAAGAGCGAATCAAATGAATGTTCATCGAATTATCCTTTGGTGGAACTACAGGTTTAACAAGTCTGTGGACGGCAGCGTGAGTGGACTAGGACGCCGAGACAAAACGACCGCTTACCGAAGCCAGATGCGCCCTCCACCGCTCTTTTCCCGTATAAGTTCCCATACGAACATCTCGCCTGCAAGTCCGGAAATACAATCTATCAGTGTTTGCCTGCCTTCCTGTGTCCCTTCTGCCTCGAGGACCCACTCGCCCCTCCAACCTTCTCCAAGTTCGTCGTCGACATCCATAAAGCCCATCCCGACGCGCGCACGCGCTATCCACATGTACTTTTTTGCCATCGCCCAACCACCAGGCGAACGGGGACTGGGAACGCGTGTCGCAGTGTTTATAAGCGTAGTTTCAGGAACGCCTCCACCACCTGGCGGCGCAAACGCAAAGGTAGGGTTCACGTTGAAAGATATGAGGTGGGTATAGTAAAAGGGCGAGGGGAGGCTGAGAGGATCTGGGAGTGGTGGTGAGGCTGGAGGAGCAAAAGGAACGAGAGAATTGCCATTAAAGAGTAGCCAGGTATTTCGAGATGTAGACCGTTCTTCGGGAGGTAGATCGAGGTGAGATTGTGTACTATCTGGAGTCGAAGGAACATAACCAAAATTGCAAACGATATCCCCAGTCGAGAGGTACTGCCAAAGCCCTCGGGCGTAGAGTTGTGCTTCACAAGCGGCGATAGCATCAGGAGAGA
>QGOI01010794.1:0-11227 GCA_003313885.1 Boletus sp. MG55 | reverse complement strand
TGGTTAGCTCTACTTGGTTTGTATCTAGTTAGTAGCTGGTTAGTTCTTGATCACTATACTATGATCACTATGATACTATGATTGCTATGATTACTATGTGGTACTATGGCTACTATGAATGCTATGAACACTATGATACTATGGTCACTATGATACTATGATGACTATGTGGTACTATGATTACTATGAAACACTATGGTACTATGGTTGCTATGGTACTATGATACTATGATACTATGATACTATGGCCACTATGTGTAACTATGAGTCAGCTATGAAATACTATGACCACTATGACCACTATGATAACTATGGCAAAATCCAGTATTTGCTGATGCTGTGTCCCACACTGTCTATTCCCCCCTCATTATCTCCAGCACTCACGTTTCCCCTGGTTGGGACCCCACCGTCACCCCTCATGCCAATGAAGACATCCCCGAACTATCCCTCCCACCAGTGGGAATTCCCCCAGCCATCGAATCCATCACTGTCCCCGAGTTTGCCGATAAGTGCAAACGCAAACCCATGTCCAATGTTGACACTCGCCACCTCAACGCCTACCTTTTAGATTCCCATTTGACTTCCACCTTTTCTGCCCATTGTGATATGGACTCCCCATTTCAAACCCTTTACTTAGCATACCTACAGACCTTGAACCTCCTCCCCCTTGCCTCTCACCCGAACCCTGACGCCCACGCCACATTTCTCTTCTGTCATGTCCATAACGTGTACCGGCACATCTGCACCCAGCTCCTCTCCACCGCATACCAGCTTGGTATGCTGGACTTCTTTGACAACCTGGACAGATACCTTAAACAGACCACCAGTGTACAACGCTGCCCTCTGCCCATCCCCACCGTCTACTGCCGCCCGGCTCCCCCTCCACCCCATGTCCCAACTCCCCCGTCATCGTCCCCATCCGCGTCCTCCGATGCACTCACCCCCAAAGAGCTGGCTGCCGTCCAACGAGCATCGGAGCACCTCATCCACAACCCCTCCATCCCCATCCTCCTCCCTGGAGATCCAGGGTACAACCACACTTGCTTCTGTTGCCATCGCCCGGACCATTGGAAGCTTGACTGCCCAACTTGAAGTTTCACCTGCTCCTTTTGCAAGAAGCATGCACCTGGTCACCTTCAAGGCTCCTGCCCCGATCGAAGCTTCACGCTCACCAGGTATCGGGTACCTCACCCCACCGTCCCCTCCTCCTCCTCCTCCTCATCTGCCTCACGCTCATCACGTTCCTCTTGCTGCTCCACTCGTGGTGGCACTCCCCTCTCATCACTCGACCGAGCTCGCCTTACCCTCCTGGACTGTTTGTCCACAGAACCCTATCCCCCTTGCACCTCAGACGGAGACACCACTGATGAGTCGACTCTCATCAAGGAATATGTTTACCGGTCCCCCTCTCCACCACCTGCTGCCACTCTCCCAGATGGAGACCTTGACATTGACAACCCTACCCCCGACAAAGCCTATGCTAACATGTCTGGTTCTCCAGACCACATGGATGCCTACCTCTATTGTGAGTAATCCCTCTACAGAGTTTTGGGGATAGCAGGGGGGTAATGTTATGATCGTATGCACTCGGACTACCTTTTCCTTTCATCTATGGTGACCCTTCTCTTCTTGTGACCACCGGTTCCCTTTCTGCTCTTCACTTCTGCCCGGTTGTCACTTCGCTTAGTCACTGTTTCCTCCATGACTCACTCTGACTCGTCATGACTCATGTATTCCCAAAGCAGCACTTCCAAGCCTGCCCTTATGCAAACCCTACAATACTTATACCCAAGTCATAGCACTAGAGATCCTCACACTAGAGTTCCTCTGTACTTCCATCTAAGTACCTGGAATCCAATCTCTGTGTCACCTCCTCAATTCCCTTCTAGCTGTCGCTAGTTGGTCAGGACCCTTGTTCCGTCTGCAACTCTGGGTCATCCTTGGTCAGACGTATAGTCCCCTTGACCCTAGCCCCTCCATTGGTCGTTGGTCTCTTCGTGAGCATCACCCATTGAAGGTCTGTAGTGGAACCCCATCCATAGGAAGGTTCCTCTTCGTATAGCAACTCGAACTTCGTCCACAGAGGCATGCTTGTCCTTACCCAGGCCAAGCATAACAGGAGCGAGATGTACTCCACAGGCAGGTCAGAGGAGGTTGGGGATGATTCAGGGTTCTCGGAAGTCAGGAAAAGTGTACAAGATGGTCTGAAAGGGTCTGAAAGGGTTGGAGGTTGTCAGAGACAGTTGGAAATGGTCAGAGGTGGTCAGAAAAAGGCTTGGAGGGAAATGGAGGAGGATCAGAAGGGGTCAAAAAAGGCTCAGAGGAGGATGCCAAAGCATACATCTGTAAAGGACTGAATAGTAATACATTGTTTCCTGTGCTTCCTGCACAAGAAAACAGAAGTGAGGAGAGGGCAGAATGTGTGCGAAGAGAGGTGCTATCCCCCCCTTAGTGAGATGTCCCAGTATGAGCTGGAAACATGGACAAGGGTTGGAGAAGTGGCCATCAAGGCCAAAACAGAGTGGGAGAGGTGGATGTCAGTGGATCAGAGGGCAGATTGTGGACCAGAGGAACAAAGTCTGGAGGTTAGCAGAGAGCTCAGAGGAGCTGGCATGCATGTCCAAGTGAGCAGAAGAGGTACTGCCTGAAACCCAATGGATCAATGGATCATTGTAGGGTGGGTCAGTGGTTTCCTAGGACAAGGGGACAGGGGCACCCAGTGAAAATGATATAGAAATGTCAAATGGAGTGATCACTGGAGGGGTTAAGGAAGTTGGAGGAAGTGGAGTTGGAGGAAACAGAGAGAGTGGATGTATTGGGACAGGATATCCAGAGGGTAGAGCACAGGCAATGCAGTCCTGAGCTCATGCGGAGATGGAGGGGTCACTACTGGATATCCTCCGAATTGGAGCACTCTGGGGCAGAGTCCAGAATGATGGTGGATTTCCCAGAGGTGGGTCAGAAGGATTGGGGGGTCGGAGCAGAAGTGTCGGAGGTGGATGCAGACTTATCCTCAGACTCAATGGAGTCATCAGGAGCTGTGAGGGTGATGGAGGATGAGTCAGAGCTGGAGGAATTGGATGGGGGGTGGATCAGAGGTGGATGCAGGCTCATCCTTGGACTCACAGAGTTGTCAGAAGAGAGTGTGCAGATGTCTGATAAGAGGAGGTCAGAGGTGCAGAGGGGGAGGTCATCAAGCTGAAAAAACAGATGAAGTCCTGAATGACTTCAGAACTGCAATGAGAACTGGTGAAGGTACTGAGGGATTCATGATGGTAAAGGAGTGTGGGTACAGGAGGTTCAGATGAAATCATTAGGATATTGACATTAGACCTTTTTGGGCAAGCTGGAGTCTAAATATACTATTAAGACTGTGCAGACTGGACGAGACCAGATTGGACTTCTCTGGGGGAACTCTGGAACTCCGGAGTTGGTTGGATGGATAGGACTTCAGCTTCAGCGACTCAGAGTGGAGTGCTGCACCCTTGCCAAGGTCGGGTCCTGTATTTCGGAGGAACAGGATTTTGGAGTTGGGACAAAGAGTTTCCCAGAGGACAAGAGGATTATCTAAATTGATATTCAAACTCAAGATTTGTACATCATTTCAGAGGTCTTTATATACGAAGTCTGAAAGTGTATTAGTAAAGGATTGGTGAGACAGAATGGAGATTGGTGTTAAGACCATGCGGACCAGATGAAACCAGGTCGGACTTCTCTGGGGGAAACTCTGGAACTCCGAAGTTGGTCAGACGGATGGGACTTTCGGCTTCAGCGACTTGGAGCGGAGCGCTGCGCCCTCGTCAAGGTCTAAGTCCTGGATTTCGGAGGAGATGTATTTCAGAGTTGGGATGAAGGATTCCCGGAGGACAAGAGGATGTATCTAAGTCGATATTCAGACTAAAGATGTGTACATGATTTCGGAGGTCTTTATATATGAAGTCCGAAGGAGTATTAGTAAATGATCAGTCAGACGAAATGGAGATTTGTAAGTAGAACTGGAGTTGGATGTAACAAAGCCAGAGCTGTGCTCGGGAGTTCAGGAGCCAGAGCTGTGCTCCTAAGCGAACACAGGATTGGGTGGAATGGAGGAACGGGACTAGTACAAATGGAGAAACTAAATGTCGTAAATGGAATGGAGCAAAGTCTGAGATTTCGGAGTCAAAGTCCGAGGGGTCAGAGGAGTGAAAAGAGCTCGGAATGAGCTCGGAGATGGTCCAGAGTGTTCGGAGTTTCAGTATATGACAATTGGTAGGTAAGTCTGGAGGTTGGAAGTAAGAAAGCCGGAGCTGTGCTCCTATGTAAGTGAACACAGGATTGGGTGGAATGGAGAAATGGAACTAGTACAAACAGAGAAACTAAACATCATAAGTGAAATGGAGCAAAGTCCAAAAACTCAGAGTAGAAGTCTGAGGGGTCAGAGGAGCCAAATGAGCTCAGAATTGGGTTGGAGATGTTCCAGAGGTTTCAGAGTTTTGGTATATGACAGATAGTGGAGAAGAAAAGGCCTGACAACCTCACAAGTTTGTCAATGGGGGTATCTGAAAGTCATGGAACCATACAATGATGCAAACAACTATATGTAAATTAACCTCTGCAAAGGCTTGATGATTGACCAAACTGTAGCAACACTGCCCAAACCTTCTAGTAATTTACTTGCACTTCTCTACCTTTCCCTCTTATGCCCCATAAACCCCAATTGGTCCTTACCATGACTCGTGGATCAAAGTCAGCAATCTCCCATTTCGCACTTCCAAATGGATTTTCACCAGGCATAACAACCCATTCAAACTCATCAGTAACTTCAGGAACTTGATCAAGGGATCGGATATCTCTCTCAACGTCTGCTGGCGAGAACCCTGTAACAAAAATGGCACATCTAGTTGCAAGAAGTGCAGGGACAACTGGACCCCATTCGGTGGGAGAGGCTATTTGTAAACAGCGTTTTCCATCTAGCTCTGAGAGCGATGATGGTGATGGAAAGCCAAAACCGGGAGAGAATAACAAGAAAAGATCGGTATAGGGATCAAAGGTATCCTGGAACTGCGCATGGACTTCCATGTAATTGGCCTGCATACCAGTGATCGTCAGTTGCGAAGAGTAAGGGATTGTGTATGATGGGACCCCGTAAAGCTTCAGCGATGAACGAGTCCGTTTCAAACGAGCAATTGGCTTCGGAGTGGGGGGTTCATAAACATTGGGGACATATAACGGCGGTTTCTCCTGCTCAAGAGTAGGCTTCGCCACAGCTGATTCATCCTCGGGAGATTGGGTAGACGTCTGCACTTGAGATCCCAGGTCATTGCGTAGTCTCGGGAGAGATACTTGTGGCCCAATGAAGTACAGATGGAAATGACAGGATGGGAACAGCATGCAGAGTTGCTCCCAGACATAAGGAGGAAGTGAGGACTCCGCTCGTGCACCGAGAATAAATATCCTGATTTGGGGCTTGGCAACACCAGCTTCTTCGGTGTCAGGAGCACCGGGAGCGACATGCAGCGTCGTACGTAGCGCTGGTAGAAATTGAATCGTTCACGTATCCACTTAGTTGACTTTTAACCGACTTACCCGCCAAAGATCGACTACCTTCGGGTGTGACGCGGTGATTATTTAGCGTTAATCCACTATTTTGATGGAGAACAGAACCAATAGTGATGGGATAGGTGAGCAGTTTGCTCGCATGCCTCCTCGATCGTTCAGTGTCCATCGAAGAGAAACCACGCGTGTACCAAAATAGATCCCAATTGGCGAACGAGATGGCTTCCTCGTATGCTTGTGGTCCTTTGTGGTGGTGATGTCAAATTTCCGTGTTCGACAACTGTACACTGTACACACCTGGTAGCTCAAACTCGTGCATTCTGCGACCACTCCGAAGATCGTGCTCATCCTCGTTGACCTCTCGAAGACGCGAACAAAACTTTGCATGATCCTCGTCTATTTCCCAATGCTCTCTGCTACAATGAGTCGGCCAGCCACAGTCAGGACACTCGAACTTGACCTCATTATGCGTATGACCGCCATGACTGGATGAACAAATTGGGCAGGGAGCGAGAGAGCGAATAGCTTCTCCACGAGCCTTGATCGCAGGAAATGGTGACTCTGAGAAGGGATGGAACAGGTCATCCTCGCTGAGAGCAGTAGTTCTTCCAGGCGTTGCGGGTTTAGACTTCCGAGCGAAATTTAAAAAATGTCTTCGACCACGAATTCCTTGAAAGTTGGCGCTGAGAACCCGAAGACGCAGTGAAGCACCTATGAATGGGAAAGTTGAACGACGGCATAGAGACATCGCAACGGGTGTCAGAAGAACTTCTTTGGCAGACAATCGTAGCTAGCACTAGAAGTTGGTGCTAGTAATTAGGACTTACGTCAGCAACCTAGTTTCACCTAGTAACTTCATTGAATCGGGCCTCAGTGAGTCAACCACTCGAACTTCGTACCTTTACCTTGATACTTCAATATGACAGCAAGAACAGCTACAATTTCTAGAAAAACAAACGAAACACAGATAGAAGTGTTCCTCAGTCTCGACTGCACCCCAGGTTCGGGCCAGGCGCAGGACATTGACATTTCGACGGGCATCGGCTTTCTAGACCATGTAGCAGTTGCCCGATATTCTGGTCGCGAGGACAAACTAATCGGACTTTTCAGATGTATCATGCACTGGCAAAGCATGGAGGAATGTCGTTGACCATGAAGTGTCAAGGAGATCTGTGGATTGATGACCACCACACCGCAGATGAGTATTCCATTTTCGCCGAGACATGAAGGTCCTAGGATCGATACACAAGATAGTGCGATTGCATTAGGTACCGCTTTTAAACAAGCCCTTGGAGAGATCAAGGGCATCAGACGGTATGGTACCGGCTTCGCACCCCTCGATGAAGTGTGTGACCACTCGTTGGATGCAGGTTCTCCTGTCACTGAACATTCTTCATCGTAGGCGCTTTCCCGGGCAGTGATTGACATCTGCTCTCGTCCGTATTGTGTCACTGAGCTCGGATTCAAACGCGAGAAGATCGGAGACCTCTCGACAGAGATGATCCCCCATATCTTCCATTCTTTTGCAATGGCCGCCGGCGTGACGCTTCACGTCGATGTCCTCCGGGGAGAAAACGACCATCATCGGTATGTTCCCACCTTCAAGGTATAGAACTGCCTACAATGATCCTAGGTCTGAATCCGCATTCAAAGCGATGGCACTGGCAATCAAACAAGCCATCGAACGGACAGGTGGCAATGAGATACCGAGCACGAAGGGTGTACTTTAAGCCAAATGTTACCTCGTCGTTGCTACGTTCTTTG
The DNA here is from genome assembly GCA_003313885.1 of Boletus sp. MG55. Taxonomy (NCBI): domain Eukaryota; kingdom Fungi; phylum Basidiomycota; class Agaricomycetes; order Boletales; family Boletaceae; genus Boletus; species Boletus sp. MG55. Next base: position 3,928 of record QGOI01010794.1, on the reverse strand, counting down.
GTGGCATTCTGCCATGTTCACGTTCGACGTAATGTAAAGACATTGCATAGCTCATGACCAGTGGGATGCAAACTAAACGATGTTGAAATGGAATACATATGAACAGCAGGAGAAATCCCCAAGAACTATATGAAGTATACACTAACACGCATTCAGGACCAGAAAATGCACCTCCTTTCCGGTGGAGGGTTCAACTGCTTGGAGGGTCAACAGGCATAATTCAAGAACAGATGCTTTCCTGACCTTCGCCCATTTCGAACATTTGAATGCTTCGGCGAATTCGGGAATGTTAGACACTGTGCCCTCCGTACGGTAGCGATTCGGTGAGTGAGGATCTGTCCGAACTCGTTGTATCTAACGGCGGGGGTTGACTGAGCGGTCTGAGATTCAGCGGGACTCGGTGGTATACTCACAGCATCTGCTGGTCGATTGTGCATGGCCCACGTGCGGGCAAAGGAAATGAAAAACAGTTGTTCCCTGCATATGATTGACACGCGACATCTTTGAAGGGATAGTAGATGTCTCACCTCGTGTAGTCTAATCCGGGAAGTAGATATTCGTGCCCAGCATCATATGAATCTTCGTACTGAACTTTCCATGCACGGTAAGCTTGAATAAGGCCAGTATCGCCGATGTTTTCCCCAGACGTGCTGCAGGGATAGAGTCAGCGATTCCCCAAAGACATTTCTGGACAGCTAACTCACAGATTGCCCTATCAAATTTGACCATGAAAGAGTTAAACATGTGCAAAAAGTCGGGACTCACGTTGACATGTACGACACCACCTCTACCATCGTCGACGGTGTACGCTGTCCTTCGTCAGAAAACTCATGACACGAAGATCGAAAGTACATACCAGAATATTGTTCGACAATGCAGTCTTGACGGATTTGATAAGCATCACTTGTTTGGCGAGTCCACCACTCTTCCAATTTCCCTTGTTGATTGTAAAGTCGCCCAGCGGAGTCGAAGGCGTGCTACTCGTTGATGAGTTATCATGTGAACAAAGTACATAGAGGCACCAACCGTGAGTTCGTGGGCGGCAATCATGCCGAATGAACCATATGATAGATACCCTGGCCTGAATGACTGAGGATAAAATCATCGCAACAACAATTTCCACACACCATTCAGAGGAAAAGAAAGGTGGTTGCAGAATACCAGCAGGGAACACGATCTTTACCAGCAAATCCGAATTAGGGAATGTATATAGCTGATAGAGATTTACGCACCTCATTACCCGTAGGGTTGTAGTATGCATTCACGGTCGCTGGTGACATTTCCCATTCGTCAAGATTCCGCGGCTTTCCTAGTTTTTGCCACATCTTGTAGACATTGGAGGCCCTGGCATACCATGTCATAAGCATTTCCTGCCTGACGCGTACACAAAGGGACTGACGCGGCACTCAGCATGTTCTCGAAGAATGTATCCACATGAATCTTGACGAGTGTATAGTAACTCACTAAAGAGCGAGCGTCGCGGGTATCGGGGGACAGCGGGAAGCCAACCTTCTTTCGAATCGCCTCTGCCTTTTCGCGGGCTTTTTGAGCTGATTCCTCATCCATCCACTCGATCCGTTCTAAAGACTTCTCGAATGCTTCGACGATGTCTACATAAAATGATAAGAACGACAAGTCCACAGGGTAGAACATGCTGCTTACCAGATATGATCCGAGTCGCCCTCTCCTTCGAGTCACTGGGGAATGTTGCGTTGACAAAATACCTGCCCGTGGCAAAGCCCATGGCACCTTCTACCTTCCGCATGCAAAACTCGGACCGCTCCCCGATGGCTCCGGGTCTGAGCCCGTTGAGAACTTCCTGCAGTTGCCGTACCGCCTTCCATGCCTCTGTCGTCGTCCCCAAGTTAGGAGCATATTCCAGGGCGGCGCGGACAACAAGGTAAGCTTCGATGACGTCAGAAGATGTACGCTCCAGAATTCGTGACAAAGATCCCGGATATGGCTTGTAAGTGAGGATGACACGACTGGGGAAGAAGCGCGGGGTGAACGTAGCAAAGTAGTCGGGAAAGTTGATTTGAGGCAGGGCGGACTTGAGTGTATTGATGCTGGTGGGGTTGTATGTACCGAAGGGATCTTGCTCCAGCTTGTCTTGGTCTAAAGTGGCTTCTGCAATTTCGGACTCGAATTTGACAACTTGTCGCGCCAGCTCACGTGCCCTGAGGAACGGATCCTCGGCTGGCTTGCGGTTATCAGGATCCTCATCATCGTCATCGCCGTCCCAGGGTGGCCATGGCCAAGGGGGCCAAACACGTTCTTCATCTTCCAGCTGTTCTGTTTGGAGAATGCTATGCAAGCGCTCACTTGGGGAGTTTGTCATGCCCACGACTTCATCATCGCGCAAGGCAACCAAAAGACGCTCGATGACGTCTTGATAAATGCTGAGCACGCTCTGATCCTTGTAGTATTCCTAGCGAACGCTGAGTAAAGAGGAGAGACGTATGAATTTCCCTTGCAGCATACCTTTGACGGCAATCCCAAGGTAGGCTGCGTAAACCAGAGCGTCATGTCGTTAGGATCGACGCCAGCATCGCCGTCAACGTTAAACTCGAATAGGGCATCGACACCTGTGGGAGAGATCTACAGGGAGTAGAGAATTCATGTGACATAACACTTGCCTCTGGAATGCATGTAACCAAGTGCGTTAGACAGCCCTTTCCTTGGATTGAGGGCATTGAGGTCGACACGTTTTCCACGATATATCTTCCTAATATTATTCACGAATTGTTGCAGGGGAGTTGAACCAAGATAGTCGAGTTTCGTCTCGTCCATGCAAGATGAATAGATGGCGCGAAGTTTGTGAAGTAATTGGTCGTCCCATGAATCATCGTAGATGGCTGTGTCGGAACCGAGGAGACTCTCAATAACCTGCCAATTCTGCTCGGAGAGAACGGAGAAGGAGTTGATGGCCCCCTTGTCGCCGGGAATCGGATGTGATGCAATCCAACCACCATCTGACCGATGATTCAGCGCTGAGGACCAGACGGGACGTGTGGTTGACTCACTAGCAAAGTCGTAAAAGTTTTCGCACGGATCATAAGAGGTATCTAGCGAAGCGAGGATTGACGCGGAGAGAATGATGCACTCCTTGGTGAGACACACTTCCTGTTATTTGTTATTTTCGCGGGAGTCAAGAAGGATGATGCGACGTAGGACAGTGAGTCGCACCTTTGATGGTCCAGGGCGGGGTATATCTGGAGGACCAGTCGGTTCGGGCCCAACGATGACGGTGCGTGTGACGTGATCAGTAGTTGTGTAGGTGGAAACCGAGGTATGGACTGCGGTAGTGGTAGTTGTCTTAGTGGAGGTCTCTATAGCAGTTGTAATATCAAATATGGTAGAAAAAGCAGTGGAGACCGCGGTGGTGGTGGTCGCGGAAATGAAGGTGGTGGCGGCGGTGGTAGTATGTGTGACCGTCTGGGTTTTTGTCTCGGTCTGCGTACCATTACCATTATCGCCGTCGCGACCTCCACCCCCGTGCTTGAGATTGAGTTTGTGTTGGGCGCCGGCGAATAAACCGATGAAGACAGAGCTTATGAGCAAGAGGACGAGGACTTCGACGAGGAGGACCTTTGTGAGGCCGGTGAGGGGTTCGTGCACGATGTCAGTCAGACGGCCTGCTGGAGAGCGGTGGGGAGAGGGCGGATCTGGGAGCGGCTGGTCTCTGTCTTGACCACCGTTGTGCAGGAGAGGTGCGGCTTCTGGGGTGGGAGTGAGCTGGGTGAGAGACTCTGACGAGTTTGGCTCACCGTGATCCCGTGTGTTTGGGGAGCGTGAATTTGGGGACGTTGGCTGGCGGTCCGCCATGATGACGGAGAGAGATGGTGGTGCGAGACGGCGAACGAGGAGCTTTAAGTATCCCCAGACGCGTGCTCGCCGTATGTCCTCCACGCGGCGTGCGCGAACCGAC
>QGOI01010777.1:0-15772 GCA_003313885.1 Boletus sp. MG55 | reverse complement strand
ATGCTACCGCTCGGGTACCTGGTGTGACTAAAGGGCAAGAAGCCGGCTTGAGTTGGTGCACTAATAACGTTATGCTTGACCTGATTGGAGGACAGGTCGGTGAAAAAGGAAATTTAGGGTCACAAACGACGCTTATTCGTAACCGACAGTCTGAGCTCTTAAAACCGGTTTGTAGCAACTTTTGAATCCACCGATGCCCGGCCCGCCGCCCGGCCGTACGACCGTCGGAAGATCCCAATGCCATCTGAGGCATAGACCAAATCGTCTGGTCCTGAGACTACTCAGAATAGAGAACGTGGTGGGTTCTGGTGTGCTATGGGTGTGCTTTTCAATTGAGTATGAGCATTTAGTACCCTACCATAGTGCACAGGGTTCCCACGGAACGGTCCCAAACGGTCTCGATCGTTTTCAGACCGTTTGGGTCCCACATGATCAGTGGCAGTGAGCTCCTCGCACGGTCACGGCCAACTCAGTGGCCTCATTCGCCAATGCCCAGCACCTTGTTGTCCCCTTGTTGTCCCTCGTTCACGCAAACGGCGCACCCAACGCTGCCACCCCACCCCCTTTTGCAACAACGCTGCGTTTACACGCGTCAACAACTGAACGCAGACGACCACCACGGCCCCCCTTGGGTAGCTTCTCGGCTCGCCTACCGGCTCGCCACCTGGGTATGACCAATTTTCCCGAATTTGAACAAACCCTAACTCCATATCCCCTTGCAACATTGTTGCACAACGATAGTGGCATCTAGCTAGGTGTTAACTTCTTCTTCCAATGGTGGCACCTATAGCACTTCCTCCCAAGCCAAGGGAGGATTTTGGCCTATTTCCCCCAAAACCCCATCATCCTCCAACAGACGAAGACTTTTCTTGTGCCTTGCGTTATGAGGAAGCATTGTCGGATCAGCTCAGTAGGTCCCTAGTGTTGATGTACTGTAGAAAGATGTTAAGCTAAGCGATGTCATGATCATCCATCATCCAGGGAGGAAACCGAGTGCAGAAGGAAAAACAGCTCTCTGCCATGCTTCACATTATCACTGGCGTTTGCACCACAGCCTATGTATGTGAGACTGTTGTCGTCACATTGTCTCCGTTGAAGGCAGTCATCACAGATGAAGCGGGAAACACAGGCGGTGGCAATGTACTCGAACATGCTCTGGATGCAGCTATGACTCGATTTGATGATTGCCTGAAGGAAAGGCTTCGGGAGCTTGAGGCTCGCCTAACTACCTATTTTCAGAAGGAGGTTAGCAAGGTGCAGAAGAGCCTAGGCAAGCAGGAAAGGTTGTTAGAAACCATGTCTGGAGAGCTGCTCTCTCTCTCCTGCCACGTATACAAGGTACAACTGCCATGTCTAACATTGCATCTACCCCACCCCACTCATTTGTCTATAGGAATATAATTTGACATGCCAGGATGGCGTTCGGAAACCCTACAAAATCATTCCATTCCTTAAAGGCAACATGCCGGTTGAGGCTCCGGTATGTCTTGTTATCTAAAACCATCTGCAGTAATTCATTTGTTTGCATTTTCGCAGGACAATCTACCAGCCTTGAATAATAAGGATACCATCCTCAACTTATCTCCAACTGATGCAGAGAAGTACTATATAAATTATGGGCTCGTTTTGGGTCCTGCCCATGGTGTCAATCGTCTGTCACGAATCAAAACAGCGATTGGCCAACACATCGGATGTTCCGAAGAGATTTGATGAGCTTTCTGTCTGCTGAGAAAAGTTGCCATGTAACCTCTCCATGTACTTAGCGTCAGTCATGATAGAATTCCAAAGTGATACTATGTGCTGGAAGGTGAGCAGACAGAGCCAAGGGGTGGCAAAGGTCTGGTCTTGGAAGAGGTTGACGAAATAGCTGACACAGAGACCATGAACTCATACAAAGCCCACGACAGGCGGTACCAAGCGTCAAGCTCACTAGAGATAGGACTGCCGCTGGCATGATGCCAGAAGCCAGCAGCACCAACACAGACCACCACCACCACCAGCGCAAGGAAGCACACGGGAGAAGCCAAGGGGATGTGCAAGGGGATGTGCAAAGAGTGGCATGCACGACCATTTCATTTGTCTATGCACCCCGTCTTATAATCAATCAGGGTGATGTCACTAGCAGGAGCGTATTCTCTTAGTATGCCATGCTTTGGGAACATTCTTCCTTTCTGAGTAGGATGGCTGGTCTGCTCGTTATATGCTAACTACTGTGGTACATTCTCAGTGCCCCAATTCACTCAAATGCCCACTCCCCATAAGTGAGTTGGGTAAATAACTGTGACGTCTATCCAATGCTGTATCAGAACAGTCTCGATTGTCTTAGTGTCCCTGGTAAGTGGCGAGAGCTTCTTGCACCACCCTTGTTGACTTACATAAGCATCAGCTTTCGGAAACGGGCTTTGGGATGGGCTACGCCCATTTCTTTTTTGGAAGGACCTTCAAGATTCCCTGTTTCACCAACCGTCCTCCAATCACAGCTCTCAAATGGCCTACAAAAGTGTCGTGAATAGTAGTAACATCATATAGTGTCTTTGCATACTAGGTTGGTCACTAGTGCCACCGGAATCTTCTTCGGCTCACCATGCCATGATTGCAGCCTTGCTCGGACTGGCAGCTATGCTGCTGGTCATCGAGGGTGTACGAAAGTTCAGACGGCCGCAGTCACCAGCAAACCCAGGGAGACTACCACTCCCACCTGGCCCGACACCCATGCCTTTCCTGGGAAATGTACTCGACATAAACAAAAACGTACGGTACGTCCCTTTTTCTATAGTGCACACCTGAATACGATGTTGACGATCGTCGAACAGGCGATATCATCTACATGTGCGCCTTGGGCCAGGAGTTCATCATATTGAACTCGGAAGAAGTCGCCATCGCGTTGCTCGAGAAACAGTCGCAAAAGATCGACCTGTGTTTTCTGCTGCAGACCTGTGCGTTCTCATGCTACCCCAGCCTGGGGCTGTTTCTGTGCTCTTTGCGCTGACCGCCACATGAACAAAGGTTCGGTTTGGAATGGCCAACCACTAGCCGCGGTACAGATCAAGGTTCAGGTTACACCGATGATTGTTACACCAGGTCTTTAACGCCCAAGGAGCATTGGCTTACCATCCAAGACAGTTACAGAAAGTGTTCGAGATGTTGACTAATCTATTGGATGACCCGATGCGCTATGCAGCGTATTTCACTACGTATGTCCCCAACCTTTATCATGCCTTGGGAAAATCTCCACAATGTGGTGCTCACACTAGCTATGCACAGGTTCTCAGCAGCCGTGGTTATGGAGGTGACATATGGGTATGACATGAAGGGGGGCGAGACATTCGTGATGTCGATGCAACGCGCCGCAGACATCGTTCTCCATACCGCTACAGTTCAAGTATACGTGCTGTGCGCTGCATTTCCGTTTGGTACAGTGGTTTCCATCAAATATCATGCCTCTCATCGATCATTGATGTGCATATAATGCAGTAAAGGCATTGCCAGCATGGTTTCCAGGAATGGGGTTCAAGTCTGATGCTGCCCAGTGCCGGCGCATGACATTTGAGGTAGTAAATGCACCGTATGCATGGGTCAAACAGCATGTCGTACGTCCTGAGATCAATGACCATGTGTGTGTTTGGTTAATGGGGAATGTAAGGATGAAGGGGTAGCAGCGCAGTCCATGGTCGCTGATGCAATCACTGGACATCGTCTGGACGACGATTGGAAGCACCCGGAGCTTGTGTGAGCTATCAAGGAGTCTGCGGGGATGTTGTATGCAGGTGATCGCTATTTTTTAATGTGCACACATATTATTCCTCGAGGCTGACAATGTCCTCAGCTTCAGTTGAGACGGTTCGTTTTACTGTCCCATCATTTGGGATCATGTAGTAATGTGTGGGCTGTTTGACAGATGAATGCCATATCTATCTCATGATGAACCACCCGGAGATCCAATATTGTGCACAAGTGAAAATAGACAATGTTGTTGGGCGGCAGCGACTGCCAAACTTTGAAGACTGGGCATCGTTGCTGCACGTGGACGCCATAATGCGAGAGACAATGAGGTGGCACCCGGTGCTGCCTATCGGTGCGTTCATTCTCTACACTGGGTTTTTGGATATGCCAACGTGTTCTAGGCCTTCCTCATTCCACCAGCGAAGGTGATGTTTATCAAAGGTGTTACACTCCGCAAGGTAAGCACATTGACATTTTGAGTAGCTTCATTTGATTACGCAGCTGGTGTCAGAGGCTCAGTAAGGCAGTGGATGTCAGATGGAGAGTCGAAACAGTGGGTATCTACTCATGCCTTAGAGCGCTGCAAAAGTTGGGGATGGCTGTGGAGAACCGCAAAGCTCACTTAGCATTAAATACTATGATTTACAATAGCTTCAGCAGTCACAAGTTATCTTGCTTATCCCTGCTTTGGTTTGCTCATCGAAAGCTCGCAGAGTTCTGGAGTATGTCATAAATCCAATGTAGTTGTGTGGAGAACAAAGAAACAATGTAGAATTGCATAGTTCCATGGCACTTTTAGTTAACAAGGGGCTGGCGTTGCCGCCTGGAGACCTTGCTTGTGGGAGTTTTCCTTGTCTGACTACGCTGGTTCTGCCAAAGTCTTTCTCATACTGTCGTAATTCAATCACCTTCCTACCTACTCATCAGCCAAATATCAGGTACAATGGCACCTCGCAATAAAGTGGCAGGTGCAGCAGCATCAAAGATGACCATTGAGGGAGGGGTGGGTACTAGAGGCAGAGGATCTAAGGTGCGTCACAAACTCTATGTCTTATTGTCAATACGGTCAACTATTCACACATCCTGTAGAAAACCAAGATTTCTGATACCCTTCTGCTCAACACGGAGATCATCAAAACCAACGCTGATGTCGATCAGAAGGTCCATGACACACAGCTGCTGAACACTAGGGTCCAGAAAGCGATCATTGGTTGGGCACGCTTTGATTTCATTGCGAAATCTGACCTGATTGTCTGGCGCGACTGGAACAAGCGTACTGTCAACCCAAGCAAAGCGCAGCTCCTCAAAGATTCGTTTTTACTCAATGGCATGGAGCGCTACAACCCCAGTCATGCAATACCTCTTGTCGTCAGGAAGAGTGATGTGGTAAAGGATACATATGTGTCTGAACCCACACACGCCCAGGATGCTCTTCCCGTCGTTCAGTTTGTAGAATCCGTTGGCGAAGTGAAAGCAGCTGGTGGGCAGCATCGGGTCGCTGCCCTGTGCCTGTGGTTGCAGTTCCAGGGGGATCGGAAGAAGGCTCTAGAAGATGCAATCGAGGATGCTGTTAATGAGGATGCAGATGGCGAGGACTTTGAAGAAGTTGTACAGGCCCACAACAAACGACTTCGCCCCCAACTCCAGTCAGTTACCAATCTTCTCGCTTGTGGGGGTGAATGGATTGTTACGCTATTTGACTATGGTAAGTACCACTACATCTCATGGTATCATCGCACAGTTTCTACATACACCTGAAAATTTTTGGATGACGCTGACTTTCAGGTTGCAGATGCACTGGATGAGATCACACTCATGAAGATGGCGCAGAATGAGACCAAGTTTACCTATGCTGAGACGCCAGAGGAGGGACTTATTCAGCGATACCGGGAGGCCACGCTGAAACAAAAGACGTGGGTGGAGCTATCGGAACAAAAGCCAGAGGTTAGCACTGGCCACCCGGCAAAGCAACACGAGATCTTGTCCCAAGAACATGCGTTCGAGTTCTTGAAGATTATAGTGGCGTCCTATGATCATTATCTCCCATCTAAACTCCTCTCCCTGCCCAACTTCCATGCGTTGGTGTACTCATCGTATGCAGGCGTAAGTGGTTTATGATACTCTCCTGCATGATATACAAAGTTGAAAACCAAATAGATTCTATTTCACACATGTCAGCGACTTGAAGAGAAGCTGCAACTTTGTTTCAATGATATCGAATTCGCATGGGATCAATGGACTGGGCTCTTCAAGAAGGCGAAGAAGAAACCATCATTATTGGTGGCGATGTATGAGCAGCTATCTGGAGCAAAGTTTATTCCTGAGGCGCTGCAAGGAGGGATTCGGAATGTGCTTGATGAAGAGTTTCAGGAACACCTTGCTGGATTGAACGTGTTTGGTGCAACTGAGAGTGCGACATGGATGGCTGGCTGGCAGGCATACAAGTTCGCACTTCCGGGTGCCATCAAGAAATTCATCGATGATATGGAAAGGACGGAGCTATTTGGCAAGCTCAAGGAACCTGTCAAGGTGGCCATTCGCAGTTGCCCAGCAAAGTTTGCACTTGTCCTTGAAGTGACAGAGGTGGATGATCACCTCTCGAAGTATGTCGACTTCCCGTTTATGTGTCGCTCTGTCCTTGAAAGGATGGACAAAAATTTTCGATCCATCGATCTAGCTATCTTGGAGGTGAGTCTTGTCTCTCTCCGCAATGTTGTCAGTAATACTGACTTTTCGCTGTCAGACATCAAGTTGGTTTTCGCCATTCGTGTACTTGCTGAAACCACATGGCAATCACTGGGGGGCTTCATCTGCATCAGTAGAGATGATGAGGTCCTTCATGGCACACCCGTCATTGACACCAGGTGACCGAATGGAAGCATGGGATTTGGTGAGTTTACGCAAACATATTTTATTATTGAATACATGTTGATAATAGATGAATACACCACAGATTGTCGTCGATGTATTCTTCGACCAATACCCTGCCTTGTTGAAGCTCCAAACCGATCTCTCCATTAATCCAATTCCAGCCCGCCCACAAACAAACAAGATGATGTCAGAATATTTTGCGCGACCAGCACCAAATGGCCAAAGGCAGAAGAAGAAGGAGGAAGAGGAAGGAGAAGATGGTGGGGATGAGGATGAGGACGAGGTGTCTCGAGCGAACATGATGGATGCAGGAAAAGAGCAGGAAGAAAGTCTGGAGTCTGGAGAGAAGGAGAAGGAGGCCACGGACAAAGCTCTAGAGCGACACAAGCAGCTGATCCTCGAGATGCAGAGCGCTCACACCTGCATCAATGGCGGCTCAAAACTCAAAGGTCTCAAGACGCCCATTCCATCCATGAACAAGACATGGACACGCCGATCGAGGGTGAGCGAAGACATGTCACCCAACTCCTTCCGTGGATACAATCTCCTCGAGCATCATTCGTTTGAGTGGGGATCGGTAGTAGGATCATCACGCAAACGATTTGCAACCACGCTTGCACAGCTGTGCATACTAGAGCAAGCCATCGTCAACGCCTACCGTCCTGGCCTTCTTGAGAAGGTCACGAGTGCAGCTGCAGTCATACGTTTTCAGATCGAGCAGGTGACGCTACATTACCATGTGAGGGCTAGCAGAAAGGGTCTACGTCAAATGACCCTGAGTAGCAAACCTGCTGGCCAGCAGCCTGTCCTCCAATCCAGTTTTGCGTGGGCAGACGGTCTTTGCTACAATTCTGAATGGGCAAGACGAACCAAATTCAACCTGGAACAGGAGTTGCGTGCGTCACGGGAGACAGCCACTCTGGCCAAGCAACGTCGGGACGTTCAAAAGATCATTCAAACCATCGAGAACATACCCTCTGCATGGAATGTCAGCACTGTCCTTCCCACAAAGGATTACCCCCAACGACCGGTTGTTCATACTCAAATTCAATACCTAATGGAAAGACTGGTTGAAGTAACTCACTTTTTTGTAATTGACGTCAACAAACTGACCTATTTCTGCACTGATACTAGGCCATATCGGTCAATGCGTATCTTCAGCGCACAAACAAAGTTGGTATGACCTTTGATCCACAGATGGATATCCCAGACGCTGAAAAGCTGGAAGTGACTTTTCATTTCCACGGTGGTCAGGAGAAGTCGAAGAAGCAAATCCTAAAGTCTGGACATGGAAGACATCAGTTCATCCTCTTGCCACGCTCGGAGGAGATCACTGTGTTGAAGGAGGAGGAGGAACGTTGGTGCAAGTCGGTGGTTGGGAATCCTAAACAAACTGATGGTGAGTTGAAAAGTTGTTTCATGATGCGTGAAGTAGAAAGCTTACAATACTTATTGAAGATTTGTTGATGGATGAGCATGAGGACAACGTCAATGACGAGGATCATCAGGAACGAGTGGAGGAACAGAGGGAGGAAGAGGGACGATGGCCCCACTCCAGTTACCATTCTCCTCGACGACTATTCATGCAAGACCATGAGATGTCTTTGTCTTCTCAAGCAGCGCCAATAATTGCTGAGATCCCCAAAGTTTCTACCCCACCGCAGCTTGTCCTACAACAGGGTAAGTTGGTTTTGCATTGGAGTTTATGCCTCGGTCGACATTTTGTATACTCCAATTGCGCAATTCTCAATGCTTGGAACTTGCGCGCAGCAATGCATTTGTGGCTATTCCTATGATTTATGACTAATGAAATCGTTCCAGACTCTTACTCCCCATCTCCGCAAACGCTTTCTCTGGCCACCGGTACAAACTGTATGTGCAATTGATCTTACTTGCAATCTCAGCTTATTTCTCCCTCACTTGCCGCTGTGGATATGCTCAGGTCATGATGGTACGTACTTTGCACTCACTTTGGTAGCTATGTACTTACTTGCTCCCTTAGAGAAAGCGGATACACTTCTGCATTCACAGCGTGTCCAGGGAGCTATCAGCCAACAGCCTTGCCACTTGATCGAGACTGATAATCCTATGTCTTGCATTGAAAACGAAGGCCGTTCTGAAATAGAAAGCAGCTCTAGGCGAAAGCGAGGTATCTCCACCTCTGAGTCTGAACAGCCAGCAATGAAACGCCAGAATCAAAACATCCAAGGTGATACACAGTCTTTTTATCATGACCGTCCCCGGCATGCAGGTTCTGCTCGGCCATCCAACCGGAAATACTGCCAGGTCCAGACAAACGTCACAGATGACGAGATGGGACATTACTTTGCCTAGCTCCTTTGCGCATCCCCCTTTTTTTGTGCCCCTTTTCCTTTTGTGTTATATGCCCATTCCATTCCATCTTAATGAGCGCCTCAAATGGTTTAGTTTTGAGCCTCTTAAGTGCTACAGTTCATAACTACTACCAGTGAATGACGATGGAATCTGCTGAATCACATACCCTTACCTACTATCACATATTTGCCGATATTATGCCACTCTTTAGAGGTGAGACGACCTTTAAGCTTTCAATTTCAACACCGTTGGTTGTCCTGCTTTCACGTCCACGTCCACGTCCACTTCCACTTCCACTTCCACGTCCACTTCCACTTCCACTTCCACGTCCACGTCCAACCCACCTGTCCATTTCTATCCTTGTTCACTCAGCAGTATCTTCCCCATGTGAGCTTCCTTCTCACTTGTTTGCCTCGTTCACATATTATACCTTCACAGGAACAATAACTCCAATGCAGACTTTGATCCCAACGTCGATGAAGGGCCAGCAGATGGTCCCTTTGCTGTAGCTCCTGTCCCTCAGCAGTTTGGTGTTGACGCAGAGGATGGTCACATTCAGGATATAGTCCATGCCGGAATCCAAAGTGCTGCTGTTGGTCGCAATGTTCAAGACGATTACTTGGCCAAGTTCTATGCTATGGCTTCCAGGGAGACCAAGCTGAGCTCCTTGCGACGCGTTTTTGAGTCCCAGGATGGATTCTCTGCTCTCAGGATTCTTACCAGCAGACGTCATTGTGTTGTGGACGAGGAATATAAGGTCGACGCAAACCACAAAGACATTCTCGCATCATTTAATGGTCATTTCCTGGACTACGTCTTGTATGTTGGCAACCGCCTTGGGCTTGATGCTGCCTTGCCGAATACACTGGCCGATCATACCATGGAGTTCCGAATGAATCTCTGCCTTCCTCACCGCCTGTGGCCCTCTGGAAGCCTGAAAGACCTACCCTTCAATCCTTCAGGACGGATGCTTTATATTGGATCCAGAGGACTAGAAGACATTTGGCTAGGATTTGTGCCGAAGAATCTCGTTGACAGAAACTATGTTGGACCGAATGTCAATGCTATCCAAGCCCCCTCCACTGCGCTATCCAGCACCCATGCTCTTATCGTCACTGTCTTCATCGCCTATGCCCTGAACGAAGTACATTTCCAAGATATCCATTGTACTGAAAAGTATCCCATGCCTCTCACTCGTGATAACATCAAACGTATCACCGACATAATGTAAGCACCTTGTTCTTTCTCTTAGTCGACTTTTTCTCTATAAATGCGCAATTTCATGAACGATGGAATTGTGCAAATGATTCAAAATATGTCTTGTATTTTCTTTCCATTTGTGATGTCTCTGACGACTTCTTTTTCCTGTAGTGGAAGGGAGGAAAGTAATTCGAGGACATTCCAAATGAGCCTCGTTCGATTCCGACAACTACACAACATGTTTGTGGAGAAGTGGAACACTTGGGTTGACGGGGCTCCCCAAGAATACAAGGAAGACGGTTTCATAACAAAGCATGTCCCTGTTGCGATCACCATACGCTATGGTCAGAATGGGGAACTTCAAAAACATCCTCACAGTATTGCGATTGAACGTGACGCATGGCGAAAGGATCATGACTATGCTCATATCATGCAATTTTCATTCGCACTTGCAACACATATCAGGTATGCATCTTTCGTTTCCCTTTGTAGTCCCTTATTCTTATGTGCCTGACCATGCTCTCCACTGCCAGTTTTATCAAGGTCGCAGAATGGCGTGATATCAACGTTGATGGTATCCTCAACCGAGAACCAAGCTTATACTCTAACTCTGCTGAGGCCGTTGTACGCAACCCTATCCTGAGTCTTCATGACTTTCCTCTTCTGGACGATGAAGGGGAGGAGAAACCCATATATAATGAGGAGGGCTTTAGAATTCTACGCCGTGCTCCTGTCACATACGAGTCTCTAGGCGGCCTTCTGGATCTCAGACGTGTCCCATCTCTCTTTCACCCTTCCGAAGGGGATGACGTTGACGATCAAGACAACCCGGTTGCCTGTTCTCTTTATCCCATGGCCTTCACCAAGACGCTTGGTAATGTCCAAGCAAATGCTTTAATGCATGCATTCAAGGACAGGATGCGTCGGATTGGGGCTCCCCTGATTCCTCTGGTTAACCAACAGCCTGAAAATGACCTTTTTGACGAGGAAGAGCATCCTGCTTTTGGTGCTCCAGTCCTTCATGGCCTACGGTCTCAAGCTTACAATTCACTCTCTCATCGAGTTCGCGAAAGGGCCAAGTTTCACTCAGTACAACTGGGAAGGATTACCGCCGCCCTTGCAGGTTCTGGTTCCAAATCTGTCACAGTTCTAAACCAATGGAGACATCGTCGGGATGAATGTTCTCGTTTCCTACCCCATCAAACATTCCATAACAAGGTTTCTGGTGACGACCAGCCTCAAGATATGCGGTTTGAAAATGTGTACCGTTTGGATGTATCTCGGATGAGACCTGAACAACGGAATGGCAGGTTAGTTTCTAACTTCCTTTTTCGCATCATCCTTTTCATGTTATTTTCACAGTTACATCTATGATCTTGTTATTACGCCACTTCTCAAGGCATGGGCATACCCTAGTGTCCAAAATAGAATCAAGGAGGTGATCGTTCCACTGAAACAAAATGTAGGTCCTTTTTAACTCCTTTTCCTTTACGTTCTCTTATTTTTCCCCCCTATAGGTTATTCCCCGCATGTTTGAATGGACTACTTTTCCGCTCACACACCTCCTGGAAGTTTTATGGAAACGTGTCCTGCCCAAGCTTCAGCAAGAAGTTGTTATCGATTCCCACCTCATCGAACTGGTTTCCATGCTGGAGCGCTCCCTTAATTTCGCTCATACAGGATCTGCTAGGGTACTTCAACGAAGCTTAATGGATCGGTCATATCTATCCCTTGGGCTCATATTAGATGGATTTCCTTGTCTGTCAGATGCATTTATCTCAGTATCTGGTCTTCGGAATGGAGAGGTCACGTTGCAAAATGAGAATTGGCCAGTGAACAATGTCACACATGAACCATACGTCTCATCCAAGAGGGTACAGCAATTGACTTATGGGGAAGCGTACTTCCGGGTGAGTACTGAACATTCTCTTTCCCATTTGTACAAGTATTGAATGCTGACAATATTTGCTCCAGGTATATATTGCACGGTTTACTATAATCCATGCTATTAAGCACTATCCCCTGGATACCTGCTCAAACTTGAAGGATTTCGCGGCCCGCATTGCTCGTCATGTGATTGAGATTGCCCTGAAAGTCTATATCGAAGATGTCAAAAATCTCATAGTCACTGCTGTCACAGGAGAGCTACAGCATGCTGCTGACGAAGACGATGATCCCATATTCCGACAACAGAGGAGAGAGAAATATTCTGCCTTGAAGAAATGGAAAGACGCTAGATATCCTCTCGCCTATACCGAGTCAACTCTCTCAGATCTTACCCTGGGCATTCTTCCTTCCGATCACCGTGATGTGCATCTTCCCATGTCCAATATGAGCCCCAAACCAGTTTCCTTTTTCGCTAACAGCATCATCAAACAATCGATGGATATGGACCATCGCCGCCTCCCCCCTTTTGTTCAAGATGGTAATGCGCAGTCAGTCATGAAGGTTACGTTTCATGAATTAAACGACATTGCGAGAAGGGCAAAAATCGACCAAAATGATATTCATGATTTTTTCAATCATGCTATTGTCGACGTTTCCAAAACCCTCAAAATCAACCATATTCCTTGGCACAAGAATCATCATGGTGGTCGCGGTGCTCCTTCCTCCATCATATCTCATGCTTGTTGGCTCTCTGTAGGTGGAGCTGAACCGCCATCCATCTCATCAAATCCACCTGTGGAAGCTGCGACGTCTGTGCTTGTTTGTCAATCATCCAGGACTATAATTCGTCAAGACCCACATGGTCCCTGGTCTGCTTTAGATCTTCGGCTCACCAATTTCCATACTATTCTTCACAAGACGATTCCTCCAACCGAGTTCAACCTTCGCCACTTGACCATTTCCTCTTCCAACCCCCAATATATCACAGATATGTACAATTGGACGATTACCAACTTTAATCTCCAACAACCCCTTCACCTCCTCGCGCTTCTCACAAGCGTTGCACTAGCAGGCTTGCTTCCTAGAATCTATGCACAAACTACTCGCACCCAGCCACCTGCCGACTGCTATGAAGTTCAGCACCGCATTGACCTCGTTCGTGAACTGGATTGGGTCACAAAGGATAAAAAGGGTATATCTCAGCCCCTTCCCTTTGTTCTCATGTGGACGGCCTTTGTTTTGGGTTGCTATGAGTCCTCTTCTCCTATTGGCCAAAGAACGATCTCTGGACAATCTCTTAGTGACTGGCATGCAAAAAATAGTATGTTTTTTCTGCTTTTCTGTCCTTCAATACTCATCTCTTTTTCCTTTCTCAGCCAGCAAAGGCATCACTCACCTGGCGATGTGTCGTTTTGGCCTTGCCATGCCTTACACCAACCGTGCAATCAGGACAGGCCAATGGGGCTCTGATTATCAGCCACTATTGAAAGATGATATCATTAAGAAGCATACAGCGGTTGTGGAATATCTCAACTCTAGTCCAGAGTATGGTGCTGGTGATGCTATCGAGTTCTTGGCTGGTTCCAAGACTGTGGATGTTCTTGCTGAAAATCTATATCTCAAGGCTAGACCATCCCTTCCTGCCATTGGTAGCAGTTCTTCTCAAGCCAAGCGCCCTTTCAGTGTTTGGGAGTCTTTGGAAGGTAACTCTTCTATTAGTACTGCCTCTCGACCCTCTAAGCACATGAGACATACTTAGCCTCAATTTTCTTCTAATTTTGGGTGTACACATTCCACACACTCTGCTTTCTTTTAGCTTAATTTTTCTGAAGCGCATCCACTGGCCCCTTAACGGGCCATATCTTTCTTGTAACCATTGTGGTTACACCAACGTTACACTTTATTCCTATCTGACCACGAGAACGCATTCAACTGTGTTTCACTTGATTGTTGTAGCCTTTTCAAACATTCTAGTATGTTAGTACGTTTTGCCAAATGGATTACTATGGTCAGAGGATGTTACTAGTAGGGCTGAGCAGTGAGTTTTATATAGCAGTTGGTGCAAATCAATGCATAGCATTGCAGAAACAAGTCATCAGTAATTTAACTTTTTCAGCACTTTGTCACATTGCGGCACAAGGCTGCACAAGTCACTCAAGCACATAATGTAGTCACTTTTTCATGTGTGACACGGTCAGCCCGGGTTGACAATATCACGATCAACACAGGGGGCCCATCGTGGGCTGGGCACTCAGGTTCGGTGCATAGTTAGTTCATTTGATTTCATCACAGAATCCCAATATAGCATGAGACACTTGGCGACTTCATCTCGCGCCGATACTTGTTGGCAACACCACAGGGTTTCCAATATTTAGCACTGACCTAAACGGTGTCCCGAACGTGAATCACAAATTTAAAATATATCTTACAGTTTAGACATGTATGAAACTTCAAGTTCGCTTGACTGCCCGGACATGCGCGAAAACTTCAAGTGTGTGCCAGCGTACAGTTGTGTTCTAAACGTCGCACTTGACTTGAAGCATAACCACAGTGCGCGGGTGGGCAAAAACTTCAAAATTTTATAGGATTCACGTGCACTAAGGAACTGAATTTCAAGTTTAGGCTGCAAACAAACAGGGGCAAAGACAAAAAGAATCGACGAACAAAAGGTCTGTGTTCTAGACTTTAAGATAAGACAAGTACTAAACGTAGATAATGTTTTTTGAATTTAGACATTGCCTAAATCAATCGCCCGACTAGATTGCCCACCCACGGCGGATCATCGCCTGCTTGTTGTCCACTCAGATCAGGCGAGTTAACTGCATGCCACGACACCGCAATAACTTCACTGATGAAATCACCCAGGTTGGTGAATATTAACATAATGCAGTGCATGGTTGCTGTACAGATATCCACCGTCCCTCTTGCCCACCACCATCCCCTTGGTCAAGCACTGTCCACGGCGAAATCATCAATCCTAGTACAATGAGCATAAGACAAAATCGTGCATAATAGGTAGTGTAGTAACGTACCCGCGACAATGAAAGAACCACAACACGATCTTTCGAAACTGGCCAGTGAGCATAGTGACACATGGTCCACTCTGTCTGCACGACCTCCAGTTGATCTGACAGCACTGACGAGTATGACCAAGTTGCCAGAAAGTGGGGGTACGAGGCGAAGGGGTCATGTAAGTTCGAGTCACCTGACAGCGGGCATTGCCATTGCACTGCAAAGGCAATGACACCATCAACCTCGTAAATGTATTTGATGCTAGCCGGGACTGGGGGGGACGAACGAGTGCCATTGGGATAGAAGAGAATCAGTGAGTTACCCATATGTGTAGAGGAACGACTACATCACAGAAATCACAGAATCCCGATATAGCATGAGACACTTGGCGACTTCGTCTCGCGCCGATACTTGTTGGCAAGGGTTTATAAGGGTTTATAAACCCTAAATCGGCATGAAAAAAGTTTGCAATCGGTAACATTAATTTACAATAAGATATACCGTATATAAACCATTACAAACCATTATAATGTTGTCATCGGCATGACATACTTCCTAGCAAGTGTACCTTAGTGATAACCGCCAGATAATCATTTTCCAATCTGTCCAATTTTGGTGCAAATTCGGAAACCAAGTCAATGGAGGTATTACCGCCAACATTGTGCATCCCTTATATTTCCTGGCAATCTGACTAAGATATCCTGCTATGATATGTACGACATGACTTGTAGCAAGTGTATCTTAG
>QGOI01010690.1:0-10652 GCA_003313885.1 Boletus sp. MG55 | reverse complement strand
CGGTCCGACACAGCGGATAACAGCGCCGAAGCATCACTTTAAGCATGAGGTAAACGCGTCATAAACTACCAATCAGCAGACCTCGTTGGGCCGCGGAAAGTAACCAGCGTGACTTGGCAAAGGTAATCATACACCATCATTACAGCATGATATCGGGACGTACTGAGTACTGATACTGAAGCCTCGCTTTCAATTTGCAGGATTGCAATAATTGCTACAGTGCTCTCGGCTGCAGTTCTGTGGATTCGCTACGTCCTTTGTCTTCCGGCGGTTTACTTCACCACTTGACTTGACTCTCCAAGCCGAGTAAGTCATAATCCCAAGTCGATAACGTCAGACCTTGAGTTATTCCATCAGTGCCAATCACTCGAGACGACGCACATCAATATTCGATGATGCAGAGAACAGCCACGGGAAAGAACCACCTCGACGGCAATATCAAGATCACCTTGTCGATCTGCTGAGTGATGTGGATCCTTGTACGTCGCCCGCTGAAAGCGATAACCCGTGGATGTGTGATATAGTTCTATTCCGTCTGCACGAGAACGTCAGCAATGTCCAAGTTGTCACTTACTTATCAGTTTGCGAGAGCTAGCTTCGAGCGTCGCCCTGTCACAGTGCCCGAGGGTCGTGGGAATCTTAGAGTGCGAGGTGATCGCCATCTTGGCAATTGCATATTGGTTCAACAAAAGAATATCAAGTTACCGGGTCCTCAGAGAATGACAGGATGCCGTCTGTGAGAAAAGGTTGGCGAAATCCCAAGTGTCCGTCCCTCGTCTAAGCTCTATCGTTTATCGTACATCTGCGGTCGGACACCTCACATCCTCAGCGTCCATACCCTTGATAATACTGAGGATTATAGCCTTGTGGGGGTGGGGGCGGTGGCATCGGCTGGCACTGTGTTGGTGGTCGTGGGACAGTCGTACTCGGGGTAGATGAGTGTTGCATGGGAGTCGGTGGTGCAGGGAATGCCGTGCTAGTCGCGTATCCCGGCGATGTATACTGACGGGAAGGTTGTGATTGTGGTGGTGGCGGGAATGACGACTGCCTTGGAGATACGGATGAGGGTGGAGGTGGGGCAGATGCTTGGGGCGGTAATGACGAAGCAGCGAATTGTGACGAGCCAAATAGTGCGAGATTGGCATAGGGATCTGGAGGTGGGTTCGGCGCTGCGTACGAGCTGCGTGGCAACTGTGGCGGAAGTGGAGGAATACAAGAGACAGGACGCTGAGGTTGAGCTGGGGGAACGGGGCTCGTGTATGATGTACATTGGGAGGCTTCACTGGTGGCGAGGCGAGCGATCCCAACAACTTGGACTTGATCTGTAACGGGGTGAGATCGGCAGTAGGACAGCTCGGGTCGAGGACGTACCTGTATGAGGGTTACCCAATTGCGATCAAAGATAGCAATCCTTGACTTCCTCAGAGAGGGACGAATACATGGACGTGGCTTGAGATGCAATCTTTGCCACGAGCGGGCAAGGATGACGCTCACGAGGAACTTGATCACCTCGCGACTGAGGTCCGTCGATGGGTGATATACGTGAGCATGCCAGCGCAGGCATGAAAGTAGTAGAACGCGCGCTTCAAGCCCTCTGGACCGGACCTGTTCTGAGACGCGGCAATGGCAGAGTGGGTAGCTGCGATCCGGAAGAGGATGGAGGCCTTTTCGTAAGCGATGGACGTTTGGGTGGTGGCCTTGTTGGTGAAGGCATCGTGCCAGGAGAAATTGACACGAATCTCGGAGAAGCGCAGCTCGAGCTGGCCAAAGTACTTGTAGAGAAGATCGCGGGCTGTGATGGGATGAACGGAAAGCGAGGACGACGAACGGACCAGCGCTGGAGTCCTTCGAGTGTTGATTCGTATTTGTTTCTCTCATGTCCCACCATCGTCACTCAAAAGGTACGCCCTCGTCTTCTCTCCTCCGCGCCCTCTGCTTAGGGCCCCTCCCGGCAGTATGACCGCTGTCGTATGTCGCTCTTTTCCCTCTCCCCGCTGTCCAACCGCTGACCCGACCTGCCAGTGGTCGATCTACTCGTCAAAACGTACGTTCCGTCGCAACTCTCTTCCCGCCGTCCGTTCGCTGACCCTTCGTTAGCGGTGTAGGCTTTGGCGTCGGCGTCGTCGCCTCCGTCATTCTCTTCCGCCGTGTGTCCGACCCGCTCCAACTCACACCCTACAGGACGCACGTGGCCCATAGCACTCTCGTCCGGCTTCGGCAGGGCGTTGCCTGCGACCCCTCATTCAATCCCGCACGCGTACCCGGCACGCACATCATAACACCACCATTCAAAGGATGCGTCGTTCGTGCGCGTACATGTTACGGGGCGGCACATCACCTGCACGGCCAGCCGGCCCAGCCGACGCAAGTTATTCATCGGTAAGCACCACCAAACACGGGCATCTGCCACCACTCATATGCTCGGTCAAAGTCTGCACCAACACCAGCGGCTGCTCCAACCCAATTTGCTGCTCCGACACCAGCTGCGTTGTATTCGAGTGCGCCAACGCCTCGCACCATAGGGTCGGCAGGCTTCATGCACTCGGCCCCGACACCGGGGATCTTGGCTGCGGACGAGGATGATTCGAGTGAGTGACTGCCTGGTTAAACAAACAAATCACGTCTAACTGTTTACAGTCCCCAACTGACTACTCGATACAGCCTTCGAAAACAAGAAGGTATTCATGGAAATCACTGGCATGTTAGGCAAGTGGCATGATGGATATGGCGACTTCAATGCCTTCATGACCAACGTCTTCCGGATCCCTGGGACACACTCATCACTATCGAGTTCATCGACCCAGGACGAGCGGGTACGACGATGGAGGCATTGATCAACTATCTCAGTCCCGTCCATCCAGACCAAGTGGGCGATCACGCCCTTCCGCTGAACGGAGCCGCCAGGGGTGTCGAGGTGATCCTGAGTCAAATGACGGGCACGGACATATGGCAGGTCTCAAAGTCGTTAGATTCGGAGGGCATCTCGTGTCTAGAGAACATGATGGTGAAGCTCCACGTTAGATGATGCCATCGCCTGGATCATGACGGTTTTTCGATTCGATTCTTACATTCCGTGTACTACAATTCGTCGTGTAGATGTTACTCGTAGTTTATGTAGCTTTCGCACAGTAATCGAACTTGGCGCAACTTCAAGTTGGACTCCAGTCTGTTGCTTCAGCGAATCCTACTGTACGGATGGCAGCGCAAAGTGCAGGCGAGCACCCGAAAGCCTTGGCCTCGTACGGCGCCCGCACCACCTCAGGTGGGAATTCCTCCCCTTTCTCCCTCCGCCCCTTTCTTCGAGCAGGAAGCCTCCCTCCTCCCCCACTTGTGTACCCCACAATGCAATCAATCTATCCGGGGTCGCGCCCTCGTATCGCCGTAGTCGCCAGTGAGAACCTGACCAACTCTCTCGATAGGGCGTGAGATTGGTAGCTGGAACCCTAAACGGTCTCGGATCCGGGCAGTGGTCAGCGTAGCGGCAGCCGCCTCAGTGATGAGTGCTTTCGCAGGCTCGAAACCGCTACCTACCCCGTTCCCTTACCTGCCTCTACTCGTACTGTACATCGCTTCCCCAATGGCCCGACCCCGATCCTCGGAAAGGGTGCCCAAGGGACGAGCAAGCAGGCACGACCGCCCGAGCGTCCCTCTTCGCACACAGACATAGGACTGGCCCGGCAGAGCACCGACCAGACGACGTCAAGGTTGCTTTGTATCATAGCCTAGACCTGCGAAAGCAAGACCGCATAAATGTCGTTTATCATAGGCTCCCTCGCAGGCGCCGTCGCGACGGGCGGGGTAAGTCGTCCTCCAACCTCTCGAGCGAAGCAGGCCCTCCCTGGGAGGCTGGGGCACTCGCACCTCCGACGATCCGGATTCTGCAGGTATACTATGGATTCTTGAACCAGATGCAAATGAGGTACGTTTCGTTCGTCTCCCTCAGTGGTGGCGCTCGCATCACCGTCACTGACATGGATCTTGCTCGGTTTCACGCTCCACTTGGAGGACCGCTCAACACCGTAACGAGTGCGTGATGACGTTTCATTGCGGGCGTATCATATATATCATTGACATGACGCTCTGAATCATCTGCTAACTCCGAAAACGCACGTCAACAAAACAGTTCAATGCACCTCTCACACAGTCTGCACGCACTTTCCAGACGACCCGTTGACGCGGACGCGACGATGCCGGGTCCGTTGCCTGCGTCCGCGCGGGTCATCGAGCGACCGTTTACGATGATGCTTGCAGTCCTAGTGGAACGCGCACGTCGCCAACGTTTTTTCAAGGACCGTCGGGAGGTGGGAACGTGCGTCGGATGGGGCGAAAAAGGTGTTGTACGGGGATATCCCAAAACATAACGTGTAGGCAAGGAGAGAAGGAGAGAGATAGCAGAAGGAAGACAACCGAGACACGCAGCGAAATAAAAAATTCCATCCTTCACAAGAAGCTTCATGTACCGATTGGCCTCCCAATGCTTCGTGGTTTTGTATATTCCGACCAACTCCTTCAAGGTTGGGATGAGAACAAGAACAAACAGCACGACGCACAGAGCAAATCGGGGGACTAGGGCATATAGTTCGAACTCTGGTAGCATGTATAATGCAATGTTGCAAAAGGAGAAAACCAGAATTTAGACGATCGTGCCTAGGAAAAAGGGTCGCAGAACTTGAAATAAGTACCCGCTTGAAATTGCATGACACAGTCCTGATTCAGACCAACACATACCTGTCAAGTTGGTATCAGGATTGTCATATGCCCATGATTGTTTGCACCATGCAGATGAAAAGGGGGACACAAAGTATTGTTCTCGGTCGATTCCATATTGCATACTAGACACGCAAATCATCGTCACTGTGATTGAACTTCATTCAGAGGGATCAAATCAATTCTGTGGATTTGCTGCGTCCTTTGTCTGCAGGTGGGTTACTTCACCACTCGACTTTACCAAGTAAGCCATAATCCCGAGTCGATAACGTCGGACCTTGAGCTATTCCATCAGTGCCAATCGCTCGAGACG
Source organism: Boletus sp. MG55 (assembly GCA_003313885.1). Lineage (NCBI taxonomy): Eukaryota > Fungi > Basidiomycota > Agaricomycetes > Boletales > Boletaceae > Boletus > Boletus sp. MG55. The sequence goes on along the minus strand of QGOI01010690.1, from coordinate 5,632 downwards.
ACGGCCCGCATATCAATATTTGATGATCCAGAGAACAGCCACCGTGGGCCACGGCAAAGCCTCCCCGACGGCAATACTATCAAGATCACCTTGTCGATCTGCTCGGTGATGTGGATCCTTGTACGTCGCCCACTGAAAACGATAACCCGTAGATATGTGATATACTATTCTATGAGTCCGTCTGCAGACTCTGCACGAGAAGGTCATCCGAGTCCCCACCGTCCGTTCGCTGACCCCTCGTTAGCGCTGTAGGCTTTGGCGTCAGCGTCATCGCCTCCATCATTCTCTTCCGAAGTGCGTCCCGTCGTGTCCAACCCCTTCCAACCTACACCCTACAGGACGAACGTGGCCCACAGCACTCTCGTCCGGCTTCGGCATGGGTGCTGCCTACGCCGACTGCGACCGCTCGTTCAATCCTGCACGCGCACCCGGCACCCGCATCATAACACCATCCGAGGAAACCAAATACTAGATGCAGACGTTCAAAGGATGCGTCGTTCGTGCGCGTACATACTACTTAGAGACGTTTCCTCCCCTTTTTTTCACCAATCATAGACCATCCAACACCCCCTGGCCCGATTTCATGAGTCGTTGCTTATCCCGATTTTTTCCGTTCTTTGACCCGACATGTCCTCGCGCCGTCCGGAAGACTCAGTGCTGTGTTGCGGTATTGTCGTCGTCGTCATGAGCCTGGACCTCATCGATCATCTACTATACACATACATAAATGTGAGTGAGACACTGCTTGCTCGTTTGGACGCTCTCCTTTACTACATCAAGTGACTCGCCTTTGATGGTGCTACGACATGATATCTAGACACCGACGTGTTCAAATACTAGCCAGTAAGTAAGAGTTGGTGAAATCCCAAGTGTCCGTCCTTGGGCATGGATAGATAAATAAATATGTGAGTCCCCGTTCAAAGTACCACCATCCTCCAAGTCTAGTACTAATACCCGGCTTAGCGATGAGCACTCAGCACCCATCCTGGTTTCGCGCAAAGCCCCCCGAGTCGTTCAAACCTGCCCTGTACCCTCTCCCAACACTTCCAGTTGAATCATCTCCAATCTTTCCGTGCCCCCCTCCACGGCCTGAGCATGCCTCCGCGTGACACCCGCAAATACGATCGCAGATACGGCCGCGTTTCCATCGGCGATGGGTTGCGATATGATACCAAATCCGCTGTCAATCCCTTGCCAGCGGCGTTCAAGGTCACGGTCATAGAACTCCCGGATGCCGATGATGAATCTAGGCATGGTCGGGCACAAGAGTATATACATGGAGCAGTCCAGTAAGAGCATTGAAGTGGTGTTGATGACAGACCCGTTTGATAGCGCAGTGATGATATTGCCGAACAGATTCCTAGTTCAGGGAAGAGTTACTTGAGTCAACAGGTTGTGCAAAGCTAGCCCAAAACATAATGTGTGGGTAAGGTGTCGGTGGGAAAAGGACAGATAGATAGCAGAAGGAAGACAATCGAGACTTACGCAGAGAAATAAAAAATTCCATCCTTCACGAGAACCTCCATGTACCGATTGCCCTGCCAATGCTTCGTAGTTTTGTATGCTTCGACCAACTCCTTCAAAATTGGGATGAGAACGAGAATGAACAGCACCCCGCTGAGAGCAAATCGGGGGGTTAAGACATATAGTTCGAACTTTGGTGGTATGTATACCACAACATTGCAAAAGGAGAATCCCTGAATTTGGACGATCGCGTCTAGGAAAAAGGGTCACGGAAATAAGTACCTGCTCGAAATTGCATAACACTCCTGATTCAGACCAACACATACCTGTCAAGTCGGTATGGGGATTCACATATATACCCCTAACAGTGATCCCCATGATTGTTTGCACCATCCAGATGAACAGGAGGACACAAAGGATTGTTCTGGATTGATTCCATATTGCATAAACACGCAAAATCATCATCACTGTGGTTGAACTTCATTCAAGGGAATCAGATTAAGGGGTATGGTAACTTACAATCAGCAGCAGAAAGAAACACAAGAAATGCCCAGGTAGCAGCCAGATAGAGTATGGTACCTTTGGAATATCTATGCCTTATTCTGACAATGTGAACTGTAAATTGCTATGCTTACACCTATTCAATAATTAGCACCACAACTTGTCAAGGAATCAGATGCATACATCTATCAGAACACAATCATTAGTAATAGATTGGCAGGCATAAGGTGGAGGAGCTGACTTTCACAGGGCCAGGTATAAAAGAAGTGCCCACTGTGAATATGATGCTGGATTGGTCTGATCAACTCAATGTGTAGTGTTGAACATACAAAGTGCATTTATGCTTGGGCATTGGACCAGAGTTAGCCTTGTTATTCAATATAAATTACAGTGGCAATAGACATACAAAACCCAGTAAAGCCCAAGATAACGAACCTGTTTGAATGGTTGGTTCAGAAAACAAGTATGAGAGTGGCCCATGGGACATTATACACACAAGGATGAACATGGTAGAGACCCAGGTCCAGTGCCTGCACTGCAGAGATATCAGGGACAAGGTGCTTGCTTGATAATTGTCACTCCTTTACCCAAATGTAGTCTACCTTTGTACATTGTTAGCAAGGAAACATAACACAGATAGAAAAATAAGATACCTCTCTTGAAAAGGTGAGGACTTCAGAGATAAGATGGTGGTCATTCCAAAACAAGAAGAAGAATGTGCGAAGGAGTATCACATACTATAATCATATCCGATTGCAATGACTAATGCAACTGCATTGAGCGTGAGAGTGAGCTTCATTGCTTGTAAGTTACGAGTAGTCTCACGGGATACATAATCATTGAGCTGGAGAAACTCCAAAGCAGATTGTACGTCGGCAGCCTGAGAGTCCATGACCAGTGTCAGTAACAATGCCCAGCAGTGGTTTCTGTTAACAAGTACCAAGAGTGGGGAGAGAGCAAGAATGGACTGGGATCACCTCATGACGCTATTTAGAACATCGTGATGACATTTATACCGGGTATTTACTTCATGATAAGATGAGCGGCAGACGGACCATTCAGATGATCACAACATAGTCAGCCCTCCATTCAAAAAGGACGATCAAATCTCGCGTTTCACAACGACGTCGAGCCTCCCGAGCCATATCAGGCCTCAAATTGCAGGGCCGCTGTGAGCAAATTTCCGCCCATCTTGATTCTTGGTGATGTGCGTAATGTTGATCATGACATGAACACTCGCACTGACTGCCTCTGAGTTGCACAGAGGCGATGCTTTGAAGCAGTTTGGCTCCTGAATGCGCCGGTCAAGAGGTGACGAGAACAGTCTACGGAATGAGAGCTTCGAACATCTTTGATGCGAGCGTCCTATACAGCCTGGTGGCGTGATGCAACGTTTTTGAGTCATCTGCAGTGCAGCGCTGCTAGGATCAAGATGGACAGGGAGGTACCTATGTCGCCAATTTGAACCGAGTGCGTGCAAGGTGGCATTTTCATCTCAAGGTCCATGAAAGCCGCCGTAAGATGGGCCAAATTTATATCCGAGGCGTAGATGCCCATCCAAGGATGGAACCGCAACCATCCTGAATTTTTCTTCTGCCCCGTCTCGGAAGTCCTTCTACACGGGTGTACGAAACTCAGTAGTCACAGTGCTACCGCAAAACTTACCGGCGCTGTGATGTTTATGCGGGAGATGGCGCTGCTCCTCGAGGTGGTTGCAGCAGTCCGACAGCTGATAACAGCGAGGAAGCGTAACTTTAAGCATGAGGTAAACGCGTCATGAGTCGCATCAGCAGAGTTTGTTGGGCCACGAAAAAGTAACCGGCGTGACTTGGCAAAGGTAATCATACAGCATCATTACAGCATGATAGTGGGACGTACTGAGTACTGATACTGAAACCTCGCTTTGAATTTCCAGGATTGCAATAATTGCTACAGTGCTCTTGGCTGCAGTTCTGTGGATTCGCGACGTCCTTTGTCTTCCGGCGGTTTACTTTACGACTTGATTTTACTCTCCAGGCCGAGTAAGCCATAATCCCGATTCGACAACGTCGGACCTTGAGTTACTCCATCAGCGCCAATCGCTCGAGAAGACACACATCAATATTTGATGATCCAGAGAACAGCCATGGCAAAGAACTACTGCCCCGACGGCAATATCAAGATCACCTTGTCGATGTGCTCGGTGATGTGGATCCTTGAAGCCTAGTATACGTCGCCCGCTGAAAACGATAACCCGTGGATGTGTGATATAGTTATATCCCGTCCGCACGAGAAGGTCAGCAACGTCCAAGTCGACACTTACTTATCAGAGTGGGAGAACTAGGTTCGAGCGTCGCCCTTTCATCGCACAGTGCCAGACGGTGGTGGGAATCTTAGAGTGCGAGGTGATCGCCATCTTGGCAATTGCATGTTTCATATCAAGTTACCGGGTCCTCAGAGAGTGACAGCATGGAGAAGATGACCGTCCGTAAGAAAGAATTCGCAAAATCCCAAGTGTCCGTCCCTCGTCCACGCTCTATCGTTTATCCTACATTTGCGGTCGGACGCCTCACGTCCTCAGCGTCCATAGCCTTGATAATACTGAGGATTATAGCCTTGTGGGGGTGGGGGCGGGGGCATCGGCTGGTACTGTGTGGGTGGTCGTGGGACAGTCGTACTCGGGGTAGACGAGTATTGCATGGGAGTCGGTGGCGCAGGGAAGGCCGTACTGGTCGCGTATCCTGGCGATGCATACTGATGGGAAGGTTGTGATTGTGGTGGTGGCGGGAACGACGACTGCCTCGGAGGCACGGATAGGGGTGGAGGTGGCGCCGATGCTTGGGGCGCTACTGGCGAACCGGCGAATTGTGACGAGCCAAATAGTCCGAGATTGGCATAGGGATCTGGAGGTGGGTTCAGCGCTGCATACGAGCTGCGTGGCACCTGTGGCGGAGGTGGAGGAATATAAGAGCCAGGACGCTGAGGTTGAGTTGGAGGAACGGGGGTCGTGTATGATGTACGTTGGGGAAGCTTCGCTGGTGGCGATAGGCGGTTCGTCCCGCTTTGTAGATTCATCGCAGCAAATGACGCTTCAATCGAAGGTGGTGAACGGGGTGATGGTGGAACGGGAGGTTTGCTGTCGGCCGGAGGAAGGGGTGGCTTCACAGCGGATAGCCGTTGTTGTACTTCTGCCTGTCCTGCTAGCCTGTCGCGCTCCGAACGTCGCTCCGAAACAAAAGACTTTACATTGCGAGAAAGCGTTGTACTCATTTCTGTGAGTTGATTATAGAACTGCAGGCCTTTCCTGTGTCCAGGTATGTCAGCGGGTCGATGAATGTAAGGAGTCGATGAACCCACGTCAATCCATCTCGAACTTCCATGTAACCATCGCGTGCACGCGACATTCGTCGCATGGCGTCTTTCTTCCGTTTCTCTCGTTCTTCCCACTTCTTTGCCCCAGCTCCATGTCCTGCAGTGTCTCGTAGACTCTTCCACAAGCTCTGAATTTCTTGCAAAGCGATCTGTTGGTGGTGCACGGTGGCACCCAAACGTTGCTGATATGGCTTGAACTTTTCCAGTTCGGTGGCGAATAATGTAGGTTCGACACCGCTATTGCGACGGTTCAGGAGGAGAATATGTGAAACGTCGTCTGCTTGGATCTGAACGTCGTGAGCAGCAAAAGAGGCGA
>QGOI01010632.1:0-10116 GCA_003313885.1 Boletus sp. MG55 | reverse complement strand
GGAAGGAGTCCAGAGTGGTGGGATTCGTGGGTGATTATGCTTTGGGTATGTTTGCGGGTTTCAGCCTGAGTGGCGACGTACTTGTTTATACACGGCTCTCTCGCAGGGTATCGTGAATACGTTCACGGAGCATCATGGAGGTGAATGGTCGGCGAAAGACATGCAACATACGTATGTCATGTTTCTCTTTATTTCTCTCCCGCTGGTCTCATGCGACGCAAGTATATTGGGAGTGGTCTGGTGGGCAGGTGGTGCACTAGGCATCTACCTTGCCCGTAACAATCAGGCATGTTACCTTCCAATTCATCCCTGAACCCAACGGCTGAATATTTATATCAGAGAAATGTCGTTCCAGGATTGATGTGCGTCGTCTTAGATTCGTTCTGGCTGATTATGGTTTTATCACCATCCTCTATTATAGTATTATCTTGACCGGTTGGGCAATGTCGGAACACGCTCAAGCCCTCATGTTATCCACCAAAGTGAATCTCCTCTGACTTGTCTAACCCATTGTACCGATGCATTTTCAAGGTGCACGGGATGTTTGGATACACGCTTATGCTTGCCGGACTCGCCCGGATCATCGACATCTGTTTCATAACGGCCGGCTCGTCAACGGGGTCACTCGATGACAGTGAGAGCGAGCATACACTCACGTCGCCCATGAACGTGCATGGCGAGTCGAGGTCGAAAACAAAGGCGGCGCGTGCGTTCCGCCATTTGCCCCCATTCGTGCGTGCGCCGTCCATCGGTTTTGTTTTCTATTTTTAATCTGATGAACGGATGGCGTATGACGGCGACTAGTTGCTCGTGGCGTCAGGGTGAGATCCCTGTTCCCATTGGTGTTTCTTGTGTTGAGATCCTTGGCAGATTGTTGTTCATGTCGGCCACGGACGAAGAACTGGATGCTGTCCATGATGTGGGGATGGACCACGTCACGTACGTTCTCGGGATGTACAGGTATGTCGTCTTTCCCCCCCAGCCGCCCGGCTATATGCTCACCATTTCCACTTTCGTAAGTCTGGCCTTTCTATTGTACCTCTTCACGCTTTTCCTTCTCGACCTCTACGCGACATCGGGGAGGAACGCAGATGCGTCGACGGGCACACACGAGGTCGTCTTTTCTGCCCCTCCGAATGGTGAAATCGAGTTGACGAGTCCGAGGGATGCATCCAAGTGGTATGCCCCGGTGCCCAGGGAGGAAGGTGCGGTACACGTGTTGGGAGAAGACGAGGAATGAGCGACGGAGCGGGTGTACGAGTCCAAGGAAGTCACACAGGTTTGTTGTGTTTGTCTTAATCCCTTGTGTGCAGGTTGTCGCAAGCGAAGTGGTTTTAGAGTTAGTCCATGACCGATGGTGACGTTCTATACCTTTGGTTTATCATCACAGCATATATGCGTAATAACTTTGAGAGTATCTAGTCGTCCATACTGTGTTGTTTTGCATGTTTCGACTCGGACGATCGCATACATGGTTCTGGGACTGTTAGACAAGCATGATGCATTCCTTGATCATCCCTACATATAACAGCTTGAATCCTTCCCCACTTGCAAACCTTTCTTGCACCCTGCAATCGATCACTGTATTGCGTTCTCATTACACAGGGGACGGGGTGTCGCCGCTTCCACGACATAGTATGACCTGGCATCTTAGGTTGTCTTAGGCGTGTCAATCAGGGGTGCGCTTTTGCACTGTCATCACGGTTGGGTCAAACTTTGTGCGCGTCATCATACTACTTGCACGGCCTGCCACTCCCCGACTGATATAAAAGTACGACGCCCTATACTTCGCTTTAAGTTCTTCACCATCCCCGCTGCCGACGTGGCCATCACCATCACAAGCAAGTCATCCCCTTACGATCCCAGCATCGACGACAACAACAGCGACAAGTCCGCTTCATGATCATGGTCGCCGGGCGCTACCAAGACCGGTCGATCAGCCCTCCTGGGTGCGACTGGCGCTGTCGGGCAAAAGTTCCTCGCCCAACTCCTCGCAAGCGACGAGTGGACGCGCGTGAGCGCCGTCGCCGATCTCCCGAACAAGGACAAGGCCAGGCGGGACCGGCGAAACTGGAACAAAAAGTGATCGATGTCGAACACCTCGACGAGGCGGCATCGTATTCGTCACGTTGGGTACGACGCGGGGCGGGGTATGGTCCAACACGGCGGGGTCCAGACGTCGGAGAGGGCGTAAAGTGAATGTGGAACGGTGGAGATGCCCGAGTTGAATATGTTGATCTTGAATTTATAGATGTCCGTTTCTGCTCATTGGCATCACAGAAAGCATAGACAGCAGCGGACAGGCGAGAGGGCTCGAGAGAGATACCTTTCGAGTGGGATTCGACCTCGACGACTCTGACGTGGGTCATATCATGGTTGGGGATAACATCGCGTCCGAGGAGTCGTGCCCTCGGTTTCCTGATTGTTCGTTCATCGGTTTTTGATTCGCGGGATTGTCCTGCTGACTCGTCAGCAACGACTCGCATCACTGGGTCTCAGGCTGTCTTCAGCTATGGAACGCTGTCTGACCTTGTTCCCGCAACTCGCTCAGAGTGTCCGAACATGGGGATGGTGGTAGATCTTGCGCACGATACGCTGGCCACTCGAAGGAAACATTCATTTTCCCCAACGCCAACGAACGAGTTACATGTGAATGAAGTACAAACCCAAGGAATACTCAGGTCATACAACCGCAAATGCTGAGATCCCCTTTGACTCGCAGACAAGAGCCAGATTATCTGGGACGGAAAGCAGTATAGACATCGTCCTTGAATGTCACCTGGCCCCCCTCCTCCACCAGTTCTGCCGAACAGGATTCTCGGATGCTCAAAGGCATGTAGTGTACGCCTGGTTTGATGTCATCTTTGCCCACGTTATGACTGCGTTCGTGTTTGTCATGACGAGCGTTACGTCTCTACGTATGAAAGAAACAATGCAAGAGCTCACTGATGCTGGAGGTGACGTAAAACACTGTCGAGTAGTAGCGCATCCCCTACACGAGGGAGGCATAACATGCACTGTGTCCACCCATATGATGACTCTTCCTTGACGGACAGTTCGGCAGCTCGGACGACGTACTCGTCGCCGACGGCCCGCCATCGTGGTGACTTGGAAAATACTGCTTTATCATTTTTATGATGGAGACGAGCATGCAGCAGCTATCGTTTAGCATGCAAGGGCTCAGCATTTCTCTCGGCTAGTCGACCAACAGCGAGACGTACCGCACGCCTCCAATTGCTGACACGCGGACCCTTGCAAATCAGGCACTTCAGTCGAGCATTTTGACGGTCCATATCCTCAACCGAGGTGACGCAAGGATCAAACCCGCATGCATGAACAATATAGGGAGCATCCTCCAAGAATGTGACGTTGAATCGGTCCCCAATAGAGAGTATGTGTTCCAAGTCATCTTTACCACTGGTCAGGTGTGGATAGTGACGCATGGAATACAACACCTCGGGATAAGTGGAAATGGCATCCGTAACGAACACCGCACAGGCTAGGTGTAGTTTGTGAGTGGCTGCTTGGGATGGTCCCATGCGTGATGCCACGGCGCGACCCTTGGAAGAGCCCTTGAAAGATAAATGGGAAGGAATCTGGACCAATTCAGCAAGTTCAGAATCGAAGTTCTTCCTCCACGCATCAACTAAGGCAGGTAGTTGTACAAATGCAGATTCGAATGGCTTGTCACCCATTTGAGTTCCTTCGGGAGCCCTAATGATGTCTTGAAAAGGGGGGAAACGAGCCAGGTCATCCACGTGTGGGAGCAGGTCAAAGGTTGGTGTGTCCTGTGACGGACACGCTACATAGTGGGTGTATTCGGACACCAACAAATCTCGACGTGAGCGGTAAACAGTCCTATCCAATCGTTTAAACCTAAAGTTGTTCATAATTCCAAGCCACTCTGGCCACATCCGGGTCCATTCTGTCGTATCGTGGATCAACACCGAGTCAAGCGTATCTCACACGGTAAAAGCTGACCTTTGTCGGTAAGCGGCTTGGATGCCTTGAAAACGGAGTGGTGGGACCTTACAATTGCATGGCGACCAAAGTGTTCAATCTCCGGTTTGAACCCGTGTTGCTTGAGACACTCCAGAATGCTGTGCCAGGTCAATATAAATCCATGGCTTCAAAGAAAAGGGACGAACCTTTTCATTCGCTCTCTCCGACCCACTTCGAGGGCATATCTTCGCTCTGATGCCAAGTTCTTCTCCCAGTATATGCATTGGCATGCATGCTGTTAGAAGTCACTTAGAGGGACGAACGAAAAAGATAGAAAACTAAACGAACCCGGTCTATAGCGGCACGTTGATCTTGCTTCTCGCTTAAAAATCGATTTTTGTCGGAGGAGCAATTATACTCATCCATAAACGAATCCATCTGCTCCTTGTCGACCCACATCGCTGTTTCTGTGATGTGATCTAGCAGCGAGATGGTTCAAACGACAACTCGACATACCATATTCTGTTGTTAGGCACTCCGTGGCCAGGACATTGTTCTTGTGAATGATCTCGTTGCAGTTATCAAGATAGCAAAGACTGATTCTGCCCGTGAACTCGAAGTTCATGCTGAATTGACCACGGGATCCTACCGTTCGAGTCTACAATCTGGACAATATCTGCGCCGCAATGTCCAGAGAATCGTGTTCACATACTTGCCACAACCCTGTTCGATATCTCAGCATTTCAAACCATCAGAGGAGCCTGCACGTACGTGGCAATGGGCGTAAAATACGAGATTTGCATATTCCGGTTCGGTCAAGTCGGCTGGGCAATCAGGCAGGCCCTTGGCTTGGCGGTAAGCGGTCTTCCAGACGAAGGCCGAAGACTTGTCCATCAAGAGCTCTCGGAGAGATTTACACGTGCGTGCGAGGTTGAGGAGGTCTATGGGGTGGACGTATGCGGCGATCTGTTATTGTCGCGTCCGTCAGAAGAAAAAAAAATGGAATGGAATCGACGTACGAGGAACAGCACGTCGAGGTTCAGTTGACAGAGTTCAGCTGGCTTTCCTCGACGGCGCCTATTGGGAGGTCGCTGTTTCCTGATGGGTGATGATTGGACGGTGCCTGGTAGTACTCCATCGTTTCCATGGACTTTCCCCGACTGAATGCTTTTGGCGGCTGCTCTGGTCTGCACCATGGTTGGACGTCGCGAGAAAAGGGGCGTCGTCGCGTCGCGTCCCCTTTTATGTCCATTTTAAATTGTGTCCGCAAATAGCAACGCTGCGTGGCTCCGACCCCCTTTACGATCACCTGGCAAAATTGGTCGTACGTACTAGACGAATCTCCCGGATCAGCTGAACCGCGACGATGGCGAGCGATCGAGAGACATTGTTGTGTATGTTCTTCGACCCCGTCCGCGTCGATTGTCAATCGACCTCCCTTCCAACGTGTCCTCGTCGATGGGCTTACTGACGACTGATCTCATTCATCAGTTTTTGATTCGCTGGATTATCCTGGTGACACGTCAGTGACAACTCGCATCGCTGAGTCTGTCTTCAGCTATGGAAAGCTGTCTGACCTTGTACCCGGAGCTCGCTGGGAGTGTCCAAACATGGGGACAGTGGTAGATCTTGCACACGACACACCGCTGGCAACTTGAAGCAGACATTTATTCTTGCCCAACACCGACGAACGAGCTACATGTGAATGGAATAAAAACTTGAGGAATACTCGTATATCATACAACCGCGAAGGTGAGATCCCTTCTAGATCGAGCCGAGGCGTAAAAGCATGATGGGGTCCTTGAACGTCACCTGCCCCCCCTCTTCGATCATCTCCACCGAACAACATTCATAGCCCAAAGATGCGTAGTGTATACCTAGTTCGATATCGTCTTCCTTCACGTCATAACTGCGTTTGTATTTGTCATGATGAGTGTGACGTTTCTACATATGAACGAAAAGGTGGAATAGCTCACCGATACTTGAGGTGATATGCACAGTCATAATGATACATCACATCCCCTACACAGGGACGACATAACAGGCACCGCGACAGTACAGGCGATAATTCCTTCTTGACGGACAGCTCGGCAGCTCGGATTGCATCCATGTGCTCGTCGCTGATGGCCTGCCATCGCGGTGATTTGGAAAATGGCGCTTGCCCATTTTGATCTTGATGATAAGAACGAGCGTGCCGCAGCTATTGTTCAGCATGTGAAGGCTCAGCCTCACGAATCACTCTATTCAATCACCAGGGAGACGTACCGCATCCCTCCAACTGCTGACACGTGTACCCTTGCAAACCAGACATTTCAGTCGAGCATTTCGGCGGTCCATATCCTCAACCGAGGCAACATTTGGATCAAGCCCGCATGCATGAACGATATAGGGAGCATCCTCCAAGAATTTGACGTTGAATCGGTGGTCCGAGTCATCTTTACCGCTGGTCAGGTGACGCATGGAATGCAGCACCTCGGGATAAGTGGAAATAACATCCGTAACGAACACCGCACAGGCTATCTGTAGTTTCTGAGTGGCTGCTTTGGATGGTCCCATATGCGTTGTACTGCCTGATCCCACGGTGCGACCCTTGGAAGAGCCCCTGAAAGATAAATGGGAGGGAATCTGGACCAGTTCATCAAGTTCAGAATCGAGCTTCTTCCTCCACGCATCAACTAAGGCAGGTAGTTGTGCAAATGCAGATTCGAATGGCTTGTCGCCCATTTCAGTTCCTTCGGGAGCCCTAATGATGTCTTGAAAAGGGGGAAAACGAGCCAGGTCATCCACGTGTGGGAGCAGGTCAAAAGTTGGTGTGTCCGGTGACGGACACGCTACGTAGTGGGTGTATTCGGACACCAACAAATCTCGACGTGGCCGGTAAACAGTCACATCCAATCGTTGAAACTTAAAGTTGTTCATGATTTCAAGCCACTCAGGCCACATCCGAGTCCATTCTGTCGCATCGTGGATCAATACCGAGTCAAGCATATCTCACACGGTGAAAGCTGACCTTTGTCGGTGAGTGGCTTGGATGTCTTGAAAATGGAGTTGTGGGAGTCTCGAATTGCATGGCGACCAAAGTGTTCAATCTCCGGTTTGAACCCGTGCTGCTCGAGACACTCGAAAATGCTGTGCCAGCTCTATATGCATCCACGACTCGAAATAAAAAAGGACGAACCTGTCCTCCCGCTCTTCCCGACGCAATGCCAGGGCGGATCTTCGTTCTGATGCCAAGTTCTGCTCCCAGTGTATACATTGGCGTGCATGCTATCGAAAGTCAGTCAGGGGGATGAACGAAAAAGAGAGAGAACCAAACAAACCAAGTCTATAGCGGCATATTGAGCTCTCTTATCCCTTGCAAATAGAACTGAGGAGGAGGAGCGATGATACTCGTCCATAAACGAGTTCATCTGCTGCTCGTCCACCCACATTGATGTTTCTGTGATGCAATCTAGCAGCGTAATGGTTTCAACGACGACGTGACATACCATCTGTTATTGTGAGGCGTTCCATGGCCAGGACACGCATACACATGATGATCGCGTCGCACTTGTACAGAGGGTAAAGCCTGTTTGCGTATGTGAACTCGAAGCTTATACTGAAACGTCCACGCGATCCTACCGTCCGAGTCTGCAGTCTGGACAATACCTGCGTCGCATTCTCCAGAGGATGGTTTTTGCATATTTTCCGCAGCCCTGTTCCATATCTCAATACGTCTCAACCCATAAGAGGAATCTGAACATACGTGGCAACGGGCGTAAAATACGAGATTTGCGTATTCAGGTTCGGCCAAGTCAGCTGGGCAATCAGGCAGGCCCTTGACTTGGAGGCGAGCGGTCTTCCAGACGAACGTCGAAGACTTGTCCATCAAGAGCTCTCGGAGAGATTTACACGTGCGTGCGAGGTTGAGGAGGTCGATGGGGTGAACGTATGCGAAGATCTGTTACCGTCGCGTCCGTCAGAAGATGAAAAAAGCATAAATCGACGTACGAGGAATAGTACGTCGAGGTTCAATTGACAGAGTTCAGCCTGATCACATGTTTTCATGGTCCGTGATATGGCATTGGTTGATTACCTTGCTTGACAAGGTTTCTCCGGGGTCATAAGTCGTGGGATAACTCACCGGGGAAACTCCTTCCTTTTTTGTAACTTGTAATTTCCTTTTTTGTGCGTCAACTCACCAGCATTTGCCGCCACAACGGCCACATACACACCCCATAACCGTGGGATAACTCACCGGCTTATGCCGCAACCCGCCACTCAATGCAGTCGGTGATGTGTCTGTGTCGCTTCATCGAATCCTCTCGTACGGATGGCGAAGAGCGATCCCACGTTGGCATGCGCATGCGGCGGCGCAAAATGTGCCTCGGGTGCCCGCACTACCTGTGGGAATTTCCCTCCTTCCTTCCTCCACCCTCTTCTTCGAGTAGGAAGCCTCCCTCCTCCCCGCTCGTGCACCCCACTACGCAACCAATCTATCCGGGGTCACGCCCTCGTATTGCCACAGTCGCCTCTGCGAGCCTGGCCAACTCCCTCGATAGGACTTAAGACTGGTAGCTGAACCCTAAACGGACTCGGATGGGCAGCGGTTGGGGTAGCAGCAGCCCCCTGACGAGAGCTTTCGCAGGCTCGAAACCGCTACCTTCCGCTCCCTTACCTGCCTCTACTCGTACTGTACATCGCACGCCCGATCATCGATGGCCCGACCCTGATCCTTGGAGAGGGGTGTCCAACGGACGAGCAAGCAGGGCGTCCCTCTTCGCACACAGACTAAGGACTGTGGCCGAAGGCCACAGTTCCCCCAGCTATGTCGACGACCATATATCATGTAGGGTACCGCACGGGTACGGCCCAGAGTAACCCGTGCGGGTATGGATACCTTGACCCATGACAAACCCGCACCAGCACCTGTGGCACGGCAAAGCAAAAAACCACCAGTGGCAGCGACGCCAGCGCAACTCCAAGTCAATACTGACGAACGACGAACGACGAGCGTGCATGCTCCAACAAACCACATCGCACGTGCAGCGAACGGGCAGACGACCACCACGGCCACCCGCGCGGCCACGGATCTCAGCGACGGCACACCGTGCGTGCCAGCACTGTCGCCGTCCCTTCCCTCGCCTCGCCATCCCCCACCCTCCACTCTCGGCAATGGCGCAACGCGCCTCACCATCGTGTGCGCACCGTGCGTGCCAGCACCATTGCCGTCGCGCCCTCCCTCACCCTCGTCGCATCCTCGCCCACCCTCTCTCGGCAACGCGTACCAACGCCGTCGCGCTCTCCCTCTCCTCCCAGCGATGGCACAATGGGTACGCCGTCGCCGTTGCGCCCTCCTTCACCCTCTCTCGGCGATGCGTGCCAGCGCCGTTGCGCTCTCCCTCACCCTCACTTCACCCTCGCCCACCCTCTCCTCCCAGCGACTTCATCGCATGCAAACATGCACACGAACGCACTACACGTTCGCGTTCACATTTGCATGCGATGATCAACCCTTCCGTCCCCCTCGTCGTCTCGCTCTCGCCTCACCACCCTCAGTTCGCCCTCGCGTGCAAACACACACGCGAACGCACAACGCGTTCGCGTTTGCGTCTGCATGCGAGCGCAGCGTGCTCGCACCCTCTGCACCCACTACCCACCCAACCCATTCATGCGTGCTCGCACCCGTTCACGACCCACCAGACCTGTGGGTAAAACCCGCGGGTCTTGTACCCGTACCCGTTGTGGCGGGTACGGGTTTTCAGCGGGTACGGGTACGAGTACAGGGGCTGATACCGGTATACCCGTGTGGGTCTCTCATCGCTCCCCTCGACCTCGCCGTCTCGATCTCGTCTCACCACCCACGCCTCACTGTCACTGTCGCCTCACCACCATCGCCTCGCCCTCGTGTGCAAACACGCTCGTAAACGCACTGCGTGTTTGCGCACGCATTTGCATGCAATGAATGGATCCTGTCGCCCTCACCGTCTTGTCCTCGCCTCCACCCATGCCTTGCTATCACCGTCGCCTCACCACTGTCACCTCGTCCTCGCCTCCACCCACACCTTGCTGTCACCATCGCCTCACTCTCGTGTGCAACCCCTATGTACCCCTGGTCACAACAGCGTAGTGCTCAACAAGAGTAAGAGCTTGCCCTTTGATCTTGTCATCAGTGGGGCAAATAAACTGTTGCCC
>QGOI01010607.1:0-10323 GCA_003313885.1 Boletus sp. MG55 | reverse complement strand
CACTGCTGGGAGAAAACGTTGGTTTTATTGGCGATGGTGGTGCATACATTTCGGCAAGCTGTGCTAGTTCGGAGGGCGACGTGATAGCGGACAGGAGCTGTCGGACATTGTCGCACTGTGTTTGAGTCGTCAGGAGAGACGTGGACAGGGCAACTCGAAGCGAGGAAGATGGCATGAGCGGAGATGCAGGACAGTAAAATATACTGCAGAGAATCAATGAATTAGTAGGGTGGATGGGACTTGAAGAGTACCCTACTTTCGCTCCTCATCCTCCAATATAGTAAAGGTATCATTGATCAGAGTGTCCCAAAGTTGGCCAGCAGAGATCAAGTGTTGCAATGCTAGTAAAGACTTGAAAATTTTCATCACATTAGCAAACCCATCCGTAACAGGAGGGAAAGATGACTTACAGGTGTCATAACATCAGGTTTAGAGCGTATATCCAGTCTGTGGACATGTATATAGTACAGTGTGGCAGCAAGCAATAAAAAGGTAAAAAAGTAAAACCGAGCACTGAGAGCGGCAACGGCGACTGTGAACGAAAGCGTGAGGGGCCAAATGGGAGTTTCGGGATCTGGGGGCACGGAAAGCGAGAGGTTTTCTGTCATCATACTTTCTGCCGCACTTGGCGTTCTGCTATGACCATTGGAGAGCTTTCCAGGTAACGACGGGGATAAGCACCGCCTGTGTGATTCAACCATGGGCGTGGCGGCGAATGCTGGCGACAATAGGGAGGAAGAGATAACCCCATATTTGAACCGTTCCGCAAACGCTTGTGTGCGTAGGGACATGCGGTCTGAGGAGAAGAACGAGCTGAGGGACTGCATTACATTGTAGAGACAGCGAAGGCAAAATGGTGAAAAGGGAATGAAGATATATATGTACTGCTGAGTGGATAGTGCTGTTATGGATACACTTGTGAGAGCTCACCTCAACTGCGCCAAAAATAAGAAAGCATAGTTTCTCCATTCGCTTGGAGTGTTTTGAGATGGTTGGGTAGCCCGTTAAATAGGGCTGGAGGGAAATGTCTGCTATACCTCCGGGCATGAGCTCAGAGGCTTCGCCGGAGTCTGCAGCATGGGACGGGCGTGTAAGGCGCAAAAAAGGGGTGATACCTGAGAACATGCCTTGAAAGTACTCCTCAAGTGGGTGTCCGTCAAATACCGGTTGTGCCATGGGTCTCGAATCACGACCGTTGGAGCACTGGTAATTCGAGGATGCAGTGTACACTGCCTGGTATTCGTAGCGCGTCGTGAAGAAAAAAAAGCACCCAAGGGAGAGTGAAACCGGAGATTAGCAACAGTACGGTGAAGGGAGAGCGTGACACGCCTTCGAAAGCGTCTGGCTGCTAGTTTGGTGGGTTTGATAACTTGGGCCCTATGCTCTTGTCTTAGGTAATACACACCTAAAAAGCCAGTTGTCCCCTGGTCCCTGAGAGGCTCATTGCCAGTCGCAACCGAAACAATGCAGCAACGATTCTGAGGTACGGCAATGTAAGTCAACTGGCCTCGCCACGTCAGCAGGATTCCTCTAGCCCCTAACGACTACAGTTGGATTGGGTAACCAGAGATGAGTCCACCGGCACGCTAACTTCATCGTGGCCCATTAATGCATCAAGAACAGTAGTCGCAACATGCCCTTGCCGTGGGCCGTTCTTATCGCTCAGCCTCATAGCGCCTAGGCAGGAGATGGACTCTAGGGCATATTATCTGCTCAGTGAGAATAGTGTTCCGAGGTGGCCCATGAGCAAACTCTCTCATGCTCAATGCCGGCAAGGATATTGTCGAGTGGCTACGTCGCGATTTGGCTTCTCTGTCAATGGTACACCGAGCACCAGAGTCATCGAATGACGATGAGTCTCTGGTAGTGCTTCTTTCCATTTACTACCTGTACATATCTCTGACCTCCAACCTCGTCTATTTGCATCTGAATCGCATGTAGCACCCTTCACCTATTGGCTGGTAAAATACTGAGTTATCGAAGATCAACGGTACTTCTACATATATATACATATATGTACCTCGTGGCAGCACTAGCTGATGGACAATTAAATCGAATCGTTCCAAAACCCCTCCAAAACCCGCATCTTTGCGACTCCATCCCACTCCTTGCGCCGGAACACATCTTGTCCCTGAATAATCCTCAGTTCCCTTCCTTTCATCCTCTTAATTCTCCTTTCAGGCTCCCGAGCATCTAGCTCGTCATCTGTGGAAGGGAGAGATAAGGTGGACGCAGACTCATGTGTGAGGGTGAGAATGGTATGTGTTTTGGAGAGGGCGTGAGAGGTTGCATGGGCGAGAGGCGAAGATGGCTTTGAAGGAGCTGGAGAGGGTGGCAACGTGCTACTTTGACGGGTATGAAAGTGGCCTAGGACAAGAGCTGAAAAGAGATCTCCAACACCAGAGAAGTAACCTGGTATAAGCTTGACACAACCTGTGTAGACGGTAGATAAAGGCCCTTTTTCGAGATCGTCTTTGTCATTAACGGAGGATGCTATGCAGATGAGGTATGATTGCTCGCCATATGTCGACCCATCGCTTGGTTGCATAGGAGGAAGGAGGTAAGATCGGAGTGAGGCAGAGAGCTTGGTCAACGGGATGGAAGAGATGACTACATTGGGAACACAGTACATGCCGTGCAACTTTTGAAGAACAGCACGCAGTGAAGTAAGATCAGTCAGGGACACTTCAGTAAGAACTCTGACGGGTTAGCAATCATCAGTTATGTGTTGGAGCTCAAAATTAAGGGACATACTCGACCTCGAACCAGTTCGGGGTGATGATGGTTGCCAGTGGGAGTATTTGACGGTATACTGATACGCAATTTTCTGACACGTAGAACTTTCCTGAGTCACCAAGTACGGCTGAAGATTTGGCGTAAATCAAGCGTGAAATGAGGAGACGGAGGCTGCTCACGATCAAGAAGGTATATAAGGTTTGGATTAGAAATTTTGAGCCTTTTGACTAGCTCGTGAACTGAGCCCAGTGACTCGGCATTAGGGATATATCCTGTAAGAAGACGGCCGGGTACGAGCACGTCGGTTTGCTGCATCAAGTCAAAAATACGAGTGAGTTCCTCAGCGCTCGTTTTGGTGCCTCCAAAGCGACCATATCCTGTAAATGAGGTCAATCCACCGACGTCAACGTCGAGCTTACCCAATGTATTCACCAGTATGATTAGAAAAGTTGACCGTATTTACGACCTGCGAGGCAAGATGGCAGTGAATGCATCACAAACGTTAGATCACCAAGTACACATTGTGCACTTACATCGACGTCATAGCCCATGCATTGGAGGGGAAATACGGCTGCCTTTCCACCCACATATCCAAATGCAACATGCGAGTGTACACTCAAGATCCGGTCACTGGCAAGAAGTGAGCGCAGCTCGTTTCAGATCGTCTTTTAAACAGACCTGCGGATTGATCTTGGAGGCGTTCCGTCTTGTTCACAGCCAGTATTCAGGTTTGGCTCGATGGTCATGACTATCAAGATGACTCCCGAAGCGGCTTAGCATTCCTGATTAGGAATCAGGGAGCCACGTGGCTTCCCTCCAATGCGGTTGACACTAGTCTAAGCTTGAAAGTGGTATTCCAGGCGTGCACGAAAAGTCATGTCAGACGGTACGAGGTATGTATTTCGCTTATCCATCCTTATCTATGACCTGGACAGTCATCATTGTTTTCATAGGCTCCGTCAAGCATGGTCTGATGCACTTGGTGCCGCAGAGAACAACTTTCGCCAGCTGCTCACTTCGCACAACTCTGGCGATTGGAAACACGTCTCTCTTGCCTCTGACGCCCCGACACCACCAAAGGGAAAGTCCAGGGTCTTGCAAAACCCCGAGTTGACGGACGTTGTGGTCCACCGCAAGTCGACAAAGTCTGGGGAGAACGTGTATCGAGTGGTTCTCGACGTGCCTGCCACAGATGAATTGGCTCTCCTCGATGCTTGGAAAGCCGTCATCACGACTCCAGAGCTCAGGCAGGAGTGGGACCCTGCGGTCGAGAGCGCCCACCTTGTTGAGATGTTCGACCATAAAACGAGAATATCTAAGACGCAATTTACGCTAGGATGGCCAGCTAAGTGTGTATTTTGTCTAGTTTGTTTCCCCAAATGAGAACTTAATCACCATAAACAGTCCAAGAGACGCAGTTACGATTTCTAGGTTGCACCAGGACTCCTCGACGGTCATAGATGTCACGACTTCCTTACCCCGTTCAGCTGATGAGCCTGCATATGTCAGACCTTCTCCCCCTTATGTCAGATCTCATATTGAACGTATGTCCTCCTATTCATTTTATCTCTTCTTGCCTCACACTTGCCTCGTTCGAATCAGTATTTGCATGGTGTATCCAATACACTCAACCCTCCACTTCGATACCCACCTCTCCGTCCGATACACTCAGAAAACGCCTTTCGAGTGTTCTTCCACGCCTCCGAATGTCATGTTTCTGGCAACACGACCTTCGCGCCGTATGGAATTTCGGCTCCACCGCCACAGTCTGTCAACAGCTCTGTACCATGATACTGGGCTTGTATAAGGTTGTTAAAAAGCGTGGATCCAAAGTTCCAATGTTAGCTGGTTATGGATATGGGGTCGGCGTCGAGAGGGTCAGGTTTCAACTCGATAGACAGGCATTGACGGTCGAGTATCTGGTACACCTTGAAGAGGACGGTGGCGAAGAGAGCAATAGCATCCAGAATCTCGACGAACTTCGTGAGCACAGAAGACTCACTCGGTCGATCGAATTTCTTCTTCCCGCCTCTGAAGGCTGGGACGTCCAACTTACCACCAAAGCATCGTTGGAGAGAGTTGAGAAACTCCCTTGGACAGCGACAGCTATACGTGGCAAGCTCCCACCTCCTACTCTAGGAAGCATAGTCAAGTCACTCGAATTAACTGTGTTTCGCATCACGCACTCTTCACTCCCTGATGCGCACTCTATCCTCAAAGTCCGTGTCGTCCTCGAGCTTTCCGGTCCTTCGAGTGGGATTAGACTTAATGGTCTGCCCCAAACTATTCAAGTAGTTGAGGAACGTGATCCTGGCTCCTTGTCCGCGGTCCAGCAACAACTCCTACAAGATGCGTCCAGCATGGCTGACGCAAGTTTCCAAACGTCGTCTTCTGTGAGCTCAGCGAGTACTATTGGGAGTGGAGCACCTCCAATGAGGCCGCATCTAGTGAAAGAAGTCGGGGAGAGATCGACAGCCGTGGAAAAATCAATTTTGTCAAGGGTCAAGCGAAGTTATATTTACTTCTCGTCGCTGCTGCAGGAGCCGGAGGCCAAATGGAAAAGAAGTAAGTCCCTTGTCGTCTACCTTTCGGAGACTTGATATGACGTAGGAATTTAGCCACGGAAGCAAGGGGTGTATCAGTGACCCAACTCGATTCAATCGATCCGACGCTTGTGGTGTATCGTGCTGAGGCAACCTTTGTCGGATTGGGACTTTGGGATCTGTATGGCGCACTCGTATCCCCAGGAGCACGTGCATTCTGGGACAAGCAATACGATGATGCAATTCTTCTTGAGGATGTTAACGAACTCACTGAGCTCTGGCACTTCAAAACGAAACCCGCGTGGCCAGTTTTGTATGTTCACGTTTCATCTCTCCGTCGTACATCTATGTTGGTGACTGATACGAGCGATATCTGACAGCGGGCGAGATACCACCCTCCTGAAGACCGTCTACAAGTCGCCTACGACGATCCATGTTTTCTTGTTCTCTGCAGACGACCCTTACATTTTCCCATCCCTTCCACCCGCAGACCCCTCCTTTATCCGAGCCCAAGTGGACTTGCAAGGCTGGGCCATTGAAGTCCTGTCGCCATCCACGACTCAACTCACTCTACTCGAGCAGTCCGACCCTAAAGGATGGAGCAACAAGGCGAGCACGATACCAGCGCAAATGGTGGGTGCCGTGGCAGGCGTTGGCGACTTTGTGATTAAATGTGGGGGGCCGCCGGTTGTAACGAGGTTGGCTGGGGCGAGGGCACTCGAGATGCGATACGATCACGAGAAGGGCTTGTTCAGGGTTGCTTATGAGGCTTCAGAGGGGAGGAAAGGTGGCTTGAATGGGGTCAATGGTGCCAGCGGATCTATGGCAGGTGCAAGTCCCGACGCAGGCGCGGTTGGGGAGGAAGGTGCGACCTCGAGCAGTTCCGGGGCAATTACGACAACAACGGATCTCCACACTATCGAGTGTGAAATACGATGCGACTTGGATACTTGGGCATCATCTCTCGATATTGTCGTCGACCCGCCCCCTCGCTCCGTGACTGCGCTCCGGCGACATCGCCTCTCGTCACTTGGTGGAGGACTCTGGCTAACCATTACCCATGATGCTTTGTTTTCATCCGACGAGCGTTTACTGGCGATTGTACGACGCGGCCCGATGAGTTCGACAAGAGACAAAGGCATAGTGATGGTCAACGGAGCACGCGTGACTGTGGACGCGGAAGAGCTCACGGAGACTGAGATCAAGACGCTCAGCAAACGGAAACGTATCAAGCCTGCCCGGGTCCCTCTTGATCAGCCGCCGGTGGTCAGTGCCATACGCCGTCGACGTGCTGAGTGGGACGCAGACGGAGCAACAATTTCGGATGCAAATCGTGAGAGCACGACGACTAGCAGTGCCGAGTCCTCGAAACCTTCGACCCCCGAGCCTCCAGAACCCAAAGTGTCGGGTTCGGCTGGCGCCTCTTTATGGTTGTCAGCTCCCAAGTTCCCCAGTCCGTTGGCTAGTTTTTGGTCGAGCGCCGTGGAGCAGGCAACGAACACGACACAGAATGCAGTCGCTGCGATCTCTCCTACGAGCGGTAGTGGGACTTCTGAACCCGAAGCTCCGTCAGCGTCCAAACCACCCATGCAACATGTCGCTGAGGCATTGCACTGGCTCCGAGAGCTTCAGACACGGCCCGAAGATGGATGGACGCTTGTCAGTGATAGAGGATTTACAGTCAAACGCAAACTCTTCCCCGAGATTTCCTCCCTCATACCCGTCCACAAGGGTGAAAAGGTCATCGAGGGTGTATCAGCCGAAGAAGTCTCTTCCATCGTTACTTCTTACGAATGTCGCAAAACGTGGGACGACAGATTCGCATCGGCGATCGTCATGGAGCAATTTGGGGCGAAATGCTATACGGCGTTCGTTACTTCGAAGGGCGGGTTTCCGTTCAGAGATAGAGGATTCCTGGTCGCATCCATGTTGGCAAGATCAAAGCTCTCACAGCCGGCGGGCCCGGATAGGGAAGTCGGCGTTGGGAGCCCAGCAAACGAATCAGGATCATCGCAGGACACGCGTGTTGTCCTCTTCTGCGTCACCGCTTCTTTCCATCCCAAATCTGTAGCGTCGTTCAGCCCAGCGAAGTACAATCCTTATACATACCCCCTCGGGCGAGTATTCATAGACGGGTGGGTCCTCGAAACACTTGACCCATACACCAAAGAGAACTATATGATCCCTTCGACGAGGGTGACGAGACTCGTCGCTGTCGACCATGCTGGAAGTATTCCGGCAGCTGTCAACTCGATGATGAATGCTGGGTTAGTGAGGGCCGTTGGTGCTGTGGAGGCGTATATCAAGGGGACGTCACCGCTACCCTTGGTGAGGCTGCCAGCTGCAGGGCTGGTCTTGTCGGAGCACAAGGTTTCGGGTGCACCTGTGGAAGCAGCTGTGCCGGTTGGGCTCGGCGGATCGTCCGCGATGTGGAAGGTCAGGAGAAGGGATGAACAGAGGACATTGGTTGCGAGTCACTACGACCCTGCTGAAAGGGCGTATACCAGCTCCATCTTCTTAACGACGTCGACAGGCGGCCTGAGCAGCGGCACCAGTACCACCGTGGCCGATGAACCAACCTCAAGGACGAACAAGGCTGCGGTCAATTCGCTAGCCAACGTACCCGACGGACAACCCTCGAGCCGTGTAGAGCTCTCATCGCCGCCATCAACGTCCAGCCACCGCAGAACTTCCACCGGGTCCACACGTTCCCCTTCCAACGAGATGATCAAACCTCCTTCTGCGTTCACCGTCAAAGGCGAGCTCAAGCACTCCACGGATCTCATCGTCGCCGAGGTCGTCGTTGACACGAAGCTCTATCCGGAGGGATATGATGTATCAATCACCTCGATAGTGCGGGAAGGAACAAAATACATCTCTCTCGCAAGCTCCGTATCTACTACGAGCGCGAGTACCCTTCCGATATCGACAAGTATATACACCGTCCCCGCATCTCCTCTGCACTCTTCAGGACTGAACGCAGACAGACCTCCGCGCCACCTCCTACGGTTGATGTTACCCACAGCGCAGTATCAGATATCCACCGTCCAAGATCCCTTGACTGGTGAGACGCGCGGAGCTTTACTGAAGCCACAGTGGTACACGGATTTGCAAGAGAAGGGGTTCATCGTGCAAGTAGACATCCGACCACTTGGTAGCGCCAGTGGGAATGGCAAGAAAACAGTGAACGGGAATGGTGCTAAGACGAATGGCGATGACGTTACTGTGAGGGTAGAAGGTGTTGGGGTTGGGGTTGCCAGCGAGAAGGAGTCTCTGACTGCCCTCGGACGTGATGAGCTGCAAGATGACAGGGTGTCGAGGATGCTACTTTTACAGAGGTGAGCGCTGAGATTGATTGAGTTGCATTAAGCCTTTGTATATTCATGTGCGACGGCGCTTGCTCTTTCAGGTCCGCTGACGATGAAGACGCATTCCCTGATGAGCTCGAGGTGCCACTTGGGCGTGCTGACCATATGTTGGATGACGCCACGATCGTACCAACGGTCGATATAAGCGATGGTCCCAAAACCCAAGAGGAAAGTAGTCCACAGCAAGAAGCTCCTGATAAATCACCTGCTCTGGTAAGCATATTCCGGGAGATTTGCTAGAATCCTCGGTGATGGTCGATATTTATCGCGACAGGATTCTTCCGAGAACAGAAGCGCTGTGCAATCGCCCGCTCCTACTACTACGTCAGGGGGTCTGCTAGGTTTCTTCAACATTTATTCCAATCCTCTCGCACGCTGGACGACGACCGTCAAAAACCATACCCAGATCCGACCACCGTCTCTCACATCATCCCGCCGGTCGTCTGGTAGCGTTCCCAAGGTGCCCGGTGGACTTGTCCCGGATGAAACACGGGAACCCAAGGTCACGCCGATGGCAACGACGACTCTGCTGACATCGTCGAAGATGTACCCATTATCAGTCATTCTCATCGTAGCACTTATCGCGTTCTTGGTCGGGTCACTACTCCGGTCCCTCCTATCTCCTGCCGACTTTATCTACGTCGTAACAGATATCAAGGATGCAGAGGAGGTGAGCACTGGATGGCGTGAGATCCGTAGACTGCTCGAGGTCAAGTATATCGTCGGAGGATGGGATTTCCAGATCGCTGTGGTCCGAAGGCATTGATGTTTTTTTTTGATTGACAGTTGCAAGGGTCACGACCGTAATGTGTTATAGTGGCTTTTGTTTTTTCGGGAACTCTTTTCCCTCGTATGATAGACACAAGCAAGTTTGTATAACAGCAAGCATATATGAGTAATACTAATCCATTCATCCATATCTTTGGCCGCAAAAAAATTATTTGCATAAAGTCGCTTGTCAGCATGGTTACTGGTAGCACTGCCGCCGATCTGCTGTAACGTAACACGACAGGGAGGAGAGAGTCTTGCTGTTTCTCGAGCTTTGATTGGCTGGTGGAAGCCCATACCTTTATCGCCCAGCCTATGCGAGGGCATCGGCCTCGGCTACAATGTACGCTGTATACTACTTGCTCGTAAGTAGTCGTACTCGAACTTGACAAGTCATCACCATAGTCACGTCACGGCAATTCGGCAACTTGAAGTCCTCCCTCGGGTTATGGGTCTTGCTGAGCTGTGTGTAGTGGTGGCACTGGCAAGGTCTGGTGGGCTTTCCCACGGAATTACGGGTCTGGTCTGCAGCATTTGGAACGCGTCTCTCTGAGCCAAAAAAGGGAACCTTTTCCGTCATAAGTTCGCTCCCACGCGATAGGGAAGCAGCAACGAGCCTAGTTCCCAAACTGGTGACTCTGTCCCCATGCAGTAGAAATGTACCATCACCAGAATCATGAGGGCTATAAACTTGTTACGTCTCGCCTGGCCGGGCATCTGTCAACCAGCTCGACGCTAACCCGAAAGATTGCTTCGTGGAGTCAGCCAAGGTTTGTAGGCCAATCGGACGCCTTGGATTGGCTGCAGGACCCTAGTTGAAGTACGTCAGAGCCTGTGGGGAATTGTGCAGTATATCATAAAGGAGCCACAGTGATCCTGATGCACCCTCGCGACCAATCCTCCTCGAG
>QGOI01010585.1:0-14863 GCA_003313885.1 Boletus sp. MG55 | reverse complement strand
AGATGGTACTTACAAGCCTCTTGGTATCATTGCCGTGTCCTAGTTCGCCTTCATCATCGTACTCTTGTTCCCGCCCACCTAAACGACGAGTGGACAAGATGTATAAGAGTATCGTTGCAGCCGCTGATACGAGTGCATGCATGCTGATTAGTACGCAGACTATCCTGTTGTGATGGCATCATGGACGTATTCGACATGTTTACGTAGATTTGCTCCAAAGACAACAGCGCTGTCTCAGCTCCTCCATTACGAGGCTCTTCCAAACCTGTCTCACATGTGCGCATATAGTACTGTACGTTTTCGGGAATCGGGCTGCGTGCATCCCAAGTGGTGAGGTGGGGTAGACGCTTTCCGTGTCTGACTGGTCGTACATCAAGTAGAATTTATGGAAAGCCGGCCGGACAACCCAGAAAGCCTGGGAATTGGAGTTTCTGGCGCGGTCCGTCGTCGTCCGCGGGGTTCGCCGAACTCCGTTCCCACTTACCCATCCTCACCCCGGCAACATTGCGTGACATCGTCGCCGCCATGGATTGGGGTTCTTCGATGACTGGAATGGACCCCCCAATTTGTTAGGCTCTTGGGAAGACTAACCCTACAAGAGACTGGCAAAAAAAAAGAGATACATGTTCCTCAATTGGCCACAAGGCGTGTGTTGCGACAGAGAAAAAGGTATATCTATATTTGACACATCTGATTCGCTCGGTATGGTCCTGGCGTGACCATTCGACTTGGTAAGTGCATCCTCATGCCCTCGAGCTGATCGGGGAGCTCTGCAGGTGTGTCTGGACGACGCCCGTTGTTATCCGTCGCGTCTGCGGGGTCCTTCGACAGTCTTGACTCTCCATCCGTATCTAACGATCGAGCTGAGAAAGAATGGACTGAGGCTACAAAAGTGAGCGACAGGGCTTTAAATCATGGAAAAGGGAATAGGAACTTACTGGAGTGATGCTCGTCGTGATACCAAGAATAACAAGACGATGAGGGCAGCGTCAGTGTAAATTGCTCCCCATTCCGAGCTGCCATGAGTGGATCAATGGTGGAACACAACGCGGGCCCAGGTTGGCTATGAAACTGACCAACTTAGAGTACAGCAGCTTAAGCGCACCATCGACTGGAGCAGAATGAGGTCGAAAAACAACCGAATGGAGGGAAGGTGGGCGAGTTATGGGACTCTGAATAGTTCGACAGAGGTGCTTGGATCAACGGCGGGTCTAACAAGACAAACTGCCTCCTCCAGCAGGAAGCGTTGGTTAATTGCAGGTGACTCGAATGGCGAAGAGCGGTGAATCAGCATTGCGGGCTGTGAATAAGACGAAGTTGGAAGTCAGGAATAGAAACAAAACCTACAAGTGAAATGCACGGGACGTGCTGGGGGTGCGGGCCGCACTGCACTCGCAGAAGTCGGCAAGGATCGCCGCGGATCAGTGGGTTTCCTCGGAGTCGAATTCGGGCAGTAGCATCACTGACCTGCTGTGGGTCAAATTTGTTATAAGTCCTGTGCGTGCAGTCAGCGTACATGCGTACTGATCGGCATGCCCAATCAGAACAAACCCACCCGTACGTACCTCCTCAGCATCATCATGACTCGCCGGACACAGATATCACTGACTACTCATGTGGCCACAGCGCCGCTCTCGTTAATTGAGCCCCACATCAGGCATTTTTTGGAGGCATGTCTGACTGACAAACAGATTGTCGCCGAACTTCGGAAAATTATTGACACAAATGAATACGAGATTGGGTATGTCGGTCAGAGTCGCTTCCGGGTTTGCTCTTACCAGGCCTATTATCGTAGCCTAACAAAGTTCGTGGAGATACGCAACAGCCTTGGGCTGCGTCGTACCCGCAAGCAAGCACACACCCCCGACTCCATCCGGCCAGTGATGATAGAACTGCGTCAGATGTACCCAAATGCTGGTGTGCGTGAAATGATCAGTCTTATTTTCCATGAGCACGACATGGCAGTGTCACGGTAAGCGGGGATAAAATTTTCTGAAGGGTCAGCTTAACAGTGATGAATGACTCCCAGACGCACTATGCGAGATTACTTTATGCTGTATGAGCCCACCGACCTGTTGAGGCAGCGCAAGGCCAATCGTTTACAGCGTCGCCACTTTTGGGCCGCTGGTGTCAACGACATATGGGCTGTCAATCAACATGACAAGTGGCTCCGATTTGGCCTCGCACTGTACACAGGAATCGAGCCATTCTCTGGCCGAATCCTCTGGATGAAAGTTTGGCACTCAAATCACAATCCGCAACTCATGCTCTCATACTATCTGGAGACCGTAGACGGATTCGGTTGTAAGTTTGAGTTTTCCTGTCGCATCTATTGCTTGCACTGATTGTGTCCCTGGCAGTTATGCCCATGGTGACTCAGAGCGACCCTGGTAACGAAAACTTGGGCATTGCAAATGCACAGACGACGCTGCGCCAAATGCACGACCCGGCCTTGCAAGGCTCCGTTCAGCACAGGTGGATACACACCAAGAAGAACGCCATGCAGGAGATAGCTTGGTCACAGCTTCGACGACGATTTACACCCACCTTTGAAGCGATTCTCGACAAGGGGGTAGACGAAGGGTGGTATGACACTGATAATACCCTGCAAGTGTGAGTAGATGTTCCTTCTCTAGTAAACGAGGCTGATGATATTACTGGCCTCGTTAGGATGGTTTTTCGTTGGCTTTTCATCCCCTGGCTCCAAGCAGAGCTGGACAGTTACCGAGATCATATTAACAATACTAGAAAGCGCCGTGACAGAAATACGGTGGGTCCTCTTCGATCATACATTCCCTTGAGTGAACTTAAGTTTGTAGATCCTTCCTCATGGTATTCCTGAACTCATACACACGTGTGCAGAAGACTATGATGCTTTAGATTTTAAGGTGCGCTTACTCAAGACTAACCACACCACGATCCGAGCTAATAGAGAGTTAGGTTACGTTGTCCCCGGGTGCCACTGATGAAATTCGACGCCTATACATTAATGCTGAACACCCAGTCTTTGACCTAGTACCGGAGTCGCTCGATAGATGTATTGAGAGATGCTACAACCACCTAGGTCGTCCGACTGTCGAGCGCACATCAATCTGGGCAGTCTACCTCAACGTCCTTCATCGCATGCGTCAGTGTGAAGACTTGCCGGACATTCTCGCAGCCATTGAATCGAGCGATGCGGCCATCATGACGGATGACCCGGACTTTCCTTTCATGACTGGACAGGATCTTCACGAAGTCGGTGGATATATGGGTGGTGTCGCCAATGGACGGGGTCTTCGTATGTTCTCTTTGACCCTGTCTATGATCCTATCTAATATTAGTGACATGTCTAGAACACGAACATCTAGCTGCATTGGATACTTATGAGGCCGACGAGCCAAACGTGTCCGTTAGCGAGATCGATGCCTTTCCCGTCCTTTGGGTCGACTCATTTTCTTCGGATGATGAGGATGAGGTTAGCAATAGCCTTTAATTTTTTTGGAACCTACTCCGTCTTCAACGTCGCGCACATCACACATTTTGTGTTTTCTTTCACTGTCCTCGCACACCATGTCCTTCGTTCGACTGTTGACTTTGTGAAATTCGTACTTCGTAATTTGTTTTTTTGTCTGGCTTTCCATGGGGATTAGAGAGACGTATGTCATGCATTGCACGGTGGGCTTGGTTTTCGTTACGTTTCCTGTGTATAGTATGATTCGGACCGACGGGCAACATTCTCATCCGAGTCCGCGGTCAGATTGAGATTCTTCCGCATGACCGTCGTCACACACACCGTCTCCTACGAGTTCCTCTCCCAGCTCGTCGGCCAGTATCTCTTGACCAACTGTCATGACATTGACATCTCTGCCGCGTTGTCAATCATGCTCAGTACTACGGATTAGTCGCCTCTCTCGTCCCTCCTTATAACAAGTAACTTAGGACAACCGGCAATGTGACTGGCAAGACACAACAAACAGGATACCTGGCACTTCAGTAGTACATTTACTTTCCACCTTCATAACATCCTGTACAACAGACAGGTTGAGAATAGTGGGAGGATGAAGTCGAAAAATAAAATGAAAGAGGGTATCGTTCGAGAGTAATAACAAAATTTAGGAACGCCCAAGTCGAGGATGAGATAGTTGGAGATGACACCCACAATAAAAATGCAAAGGTGTTAGGTTATTTTTTCGCAGACA
Source organism: Boletus sp. MG55 (assembly GCA_003313885.1). NCBI lineage: Eukaryota > Fungi > Basidiomycota > Agaricomycetes > Boletales > Boletaceae > Boletus > Boletus sp. MG55. Next base: position 10,682 of record QGOI01010585.1, on the reverse strand, counting down.
CGATTCACACCTGCTCATCGGGCCTCTATTCTGTGCTATCGCGCTTCCACGAAGGCCCCCCCGCCGTCTCATCGCGCTTCCACACCAACGACAAGATGGCATCGAGCTATAATGGATACATCAACAAATGATGCAATGGACGGTATAAGATCGAGACATACGCTTTCGAGAGCTGCAGAGGTTTCCAAAGTGCGCTTCGCGAGTTCACCGGGGATGTCTCCGTAATTCAAGTTAAGACCGATCTTTATATTAGTCCAACAGAACCCAACCACGTCATTTTGGAAAACCGGGAACGACTCGGAGGACGCACTGGAGCGGATATCACAGCGGCAGCGGCAGCAAGAACTATGAGAGTGGGAAAGATTTGCATGATTGGCTTTCAGAAGATGAACACAGGGTGTGTTGTAAAAATTCGTGGTATGTCAGAGGCTTTTATGCAAGGATTCCCTGAGCCATCGGCATTATGCCCGATTCTCGAGACACGTTGTCATTTCTAGAACGTGCCTACACACATGTTCTGTGTGCTATAGTATCACCGATTATAGTTGAAACAGTGGAGCTGCGTTGGGCTGTCATGGGACCACCTCGCAGCAGCGCTAGTCTCGGATCCATCCGTAGCGGGCGGAGTTCGAGAAGCAATTGTGCGAGGGGTTTGGGGCAGGTGGGGGCGAAGGCGGGGGCGGCGAGGCCGAGTCGCCATCGGGGGGAGCAGTGCAGCTGCGGGTTCGAGTTCCGGCGTGGGGGTGACGGAGGCCAGTCTTCTTGTTCGAAGAAAAGGGTGGGAGGGAGAGAAGAGGAAATTCCCACAGGTGGTGTGGGCACACGTTGTAGGCCCTTTAAACGGGCACTCGCCTGCACTTTTGCGCTGCCATGCGGTCCCGTGGCGCGTTGGCACGGGATCGCTCTTCGCCGCATCTGTACAACAGCGACACAGACCTTCCCATGACACGGCCTATTACTCGGACGAGGACCGACGCAAGATCGAGCAGGGTCAGTCTTGTGTACCCTTATCCAGTGGCTCTGCGACTGACTTTGATAACGCGTTTCCCATCGTCGCCCAGCAGTTTTGAGACGCGACGAAATCGTAATTGACATACCACGGTCTCTTCCACCTCGCGTCGATGCTCCAACCCAGGCCGTTTGTATACTATATTTCTATAGAATCACCGCTCATTACGAACTGCAGGAGATCTAGCGTGTCCCCCCTGGTGGGATAGGTTATATCCTGTCAACGTGATTCGACGAACAAATTTGTTGTGGGATGCTTTTCCGTCTGACTCGGACCTCGTCGTCCGTGTCATGGCGATTTCGTACTTGTACGGCTTGCTCTGTCGCAAGCTCGCATGACGTTTGGCTCGGCATCGCGACTTGGTCTAGATCTCCCCAGATCTATATCAGAAATTTCTCATCGATCACGATGGGCTTGTGACGGTGGGTGCAAATCCGCCATCATGAAACGCGTCCAAGCTTTGTAGGCTGTCGCCTGTCGCTTCTCTCTCTTACAGTTCCTCCCACCGTTCTCCACGTCGTCCACAGGGCCTCGACCTCAACCCACAACTCACCAACATCATCGCCTTCTCCCCCGCCTCCGACGCCGGCGAACTCGACTCTTCAAACAAGCAGGCATCCAGCTCGTGCACGGATAGGTCGTCAATCCAGAGACCCCCGGAGCAGAAGTGATGGTGCAGATTCGGGACTATGACATCGTGGTGACGTTGATCGCGGACGCGGATTATCTGACCAAGGGCAGATTGTTGGGCGGGGACGAGCGCGGGGGGTTTGGCGCAGGCAGGGCCGAGTCGGATCTGGAGAAGCAGTGCAACTGCGGTTCGAGTTCCGGCATGTGGGCCTCCATTGCACGCCACGACACGACCTATTACTCGGACGAGGACCAACGCAAGATCTAGCGGGGTCAGTCTTGTGCACCCCTGTCCGGCTCTGCGACCGACCTCACGCGCTCCCCCATCGCAGCCATTGTCGCCCAGCAGTTTTGGACGCGCGTGACGAGTTCACAACTGAACACGGTCTCTTCCAGCTCATCGCGCTCTTTCGCAGCGCCCACCTCTCCGTCGTCTACAAATCCCCCGGCAGATGCTCAGGCGCGGTCATGCCTCACCCCGACGCCGGTCCCAGTGCCTCCAATCCCACTCCCAATCTCTGCCAACGCCGACCTCCCAGACCATGCCCACGACCCCGCACGTCCTCATCACGGACGACGTCTTCGTCCACGAACCGTCCATCGTTTGGGAGCGTCTCGAAGACATCAACGGAGGCTGGTCGACCTTTTGCGATTTGGATTTCCACCGCGGTGCTGGCGGGCGGCGACATGGCGGGTCAGACGGCCGAGGCGGGGTGGAATGGGTCTGTTTCTTGCCTTGTGGTATTTTTGTGGGATGTACGCTGACATCGGACGTGTGATGACCAGTCAAGCCCTCGTGCGACAGATCCAAGCCGAAGACTACGAACGCGTCCGGCAGTTCTACCAGGGCCGTCAACAAGCGCTCGAATGTCAACGCGCTGAGGAAGAGGCGTCATGTAGGGGTTTCGGTTCGCTTTTGCTTGGTTTTAGTTCACCCTCGGGAACCTTGTTTTGGAATCATCATACCACAGGAGAGTGCACGAGCGTCTCGCGCGCGATGTCCATCAAGGCATGCCGTAATGGATGTCGCAAGGAGTAGGTGAGTGAGGCAACTCGGATGTTCCATGGGGACCGAGGCTGTCATTCAAACGGAACGATACGCGACGGACAAGCAAGCCTGAGTGCTTGCAGGACCTATCGCGCGAGCTACGAGATCGAAATGGAAGCAAAATCGGCAGCGTACGCAAGCGGGGCGCCGACGACTCGGACGAGTCGATACGTAGGGAACCGAGGGGCCAAAAAAAGACGAACACGTCGTTCCGTTCCGACCTCCGACAGTTGGGCTATGCCTAGTGGTCCGTGATCGCCGTTTCGTTCGCGGGCAGGCGGTACTAAGAACGCTCCGAGTCCTTCGGGGTGACAGCACACGCAGCGCACTACGTGATGACGGTGAGAAGCGCGACGATGACGTCACACTTGTAGTAGTATGTCATGCCAACTTCGACGACACGGCGACACGTCTCCTCGAAGGTATATGCAGTGCATGGGAGAAGGAATCTGTCTGTGTTTGCGCTCGGCGTCATCAGACTTGACGCATGATGCCATGAGAGGATTGGTATCTAGACTCGGACGACGCCCATGAGTACGTCATGGTAAGGCGGTGCCGACAGGTCGACACTGCAATTCTAAAACAAATGATAGCCTACGGTAAAGGCGGCAATCGTGATGTGCAGAGCCATCCCGAAAATCCTCAGGCTATTGTGTCTTTTGATATTGAAGTGGGATATAGGTCTGTGTTTAGGGAGATTCAAGATCCCCAGACGCCGTGACTTGGGGTTCGACTTGGCGAGGGGACCTGCCGAGCGGGTAACCTTTTGGATCGAAAATGTCAGCTTCCACCGCGACACTCTGAGGAATCTAATTTGTGCGAGATTTGTCCGTCTGATTACTGTGTACCAATTTCACTGGGAGTGTTTGCACCAGGGTGATACATGGACCACAACAGACAGCTGTGTTTGCAGGGAGTTGGGCAGTTACTTAGGATGTTTATAACAAGTAAACTTAGGACAACTGGCAATGAGACTCGCAAGACACAACGGACAGGATACTTGACAGTACATTGACTTTCCACCTTCATAACATCCTGTACAACAGACAGGCTGAGAATAGTGGGAGGATGAAGCCAAAGGTGAAATGAAAGAGGGTATCGTTCAAAAGTTATGACAAAATTGAGGAACGCCAAAGCTGAGGATGAGATAGTCGGAGATGACACCCACAATAAAGATGCAAAGGTGTTGGGTTATTTTTTCGCAGACACGATTCACACCTGCTCATCGCGCTTCCACGGAGGCGCCCTTGCCGTCTCATCGCGCTTCCACACCAGCGACAAGATGGTATCGAGCTATAATGGATGCATCAACAAATGATGCAATGGACAGTATAGGATCGAGACATACGCTTTCGAGAGTTGCAGAGGTTTCCAAAGTGCGCTTCGCGAGTTCACCGGGGATGTCTCCATAATTCAAGTTAAAACCGATCTTTATATTAGTCCAACAGAACGCAACCACGTCAATTTGGAAAACCGGGAACGATGAGGAGGACGCACTGGAGCGGATATCACAGCAGTAGTGGCAGCGAGAACGACGAGAGTGGGAAAGATCTGCATGACTGGCTTTCAGAAGATGAACACAGGGTGTGTTGTGAAAATTCGTGGTATGTCAGAGGCTTTTTATGCCAGGATTCCTGAGCGCATCGGCATTATGCCCGATTCTCGAGACACGTTGTCGTTTCTAGAGCGTGCCTACACGCATGTTCTGTGTGCTATAGTATCACCGATTATAATTGAAACAGAAAAAAAAACAAAAGCGGAGCCACATTGGGCGTCATTGACCATTTCGCAATGCTAGTCTCGGATCCATCCGTAGCGGTGACGGGCGGAGTTCGAGAAGCAATTTGCGCGAGGGGTTTGGCACAGGGGGGCGACGGCAAGGCCGAGTCAGCATCGGGGGGAGCAGTGCAGCTGCGGGTTCGAGTTCCGGCATGGGGGTGACGGACACCCCTCTCCGAGGACCAGGGTCGGGTCAGCCTATCGAGCAAGCGATGTACAGTACGTACGAGTAGGGGAAGATAAGGGAGCGGTAGGTAGCGGTTTCGAGCCTGCGAAAGCTCTCGTCGGGGGGCTGCCGCTACCTCGACCGCTGCCCATCCGAGTCCGTTTAGGGTTCAGCTACCAATCTCAAGCCCTATCGAGGGAGTTGGCCAGATTCGCAGAGGCGACTACGGAAGGCACGACCCCAGATAGATTGGGGTGCACGAATTGGGGAGGAGGCCTCCTGCTCGAAGAAGAGAAGGGGAAATTTCCCACAGGTGGTCAGTGGGCACGTCGTGTTGTAGGACTTTTGCGCTGCCATGCGGTCCTGTGGCACGTTGGCACGAGATCGCTCTTCGCCACCTATACAACAGCGACACAGACCTTCCCTTGTGGACCATGACACGGCCTATTACTTGGACGAGGACTGACGCAAGGTCGAGCAGGGTCAGTCTTGTGTATGTACCCTTATCCGGCTCTGCGACTGACCTTGACCACGCGTTTCCCAGTGTCGCCCCGCAGTTTTTGGGCGCGACGAAATCGCAACTGACATACTACGGTCTCTTCCACCTCGCGTCAACGCCCCAACCCGGGCCGCTCGTCCCGCAACGCCCACTTCTTCGTAGTCTACGGATGCCCCGGCACAGACTCAGGCGTAGTCCCGACTACGCCACCGCCAACCCCTGAGACCACGCTCGCGGGCCACGACCCCGCCCTCTACGCCCTCGTCACGGATGACATCTTCCTCCACGAACCGTCCATCGTCTGGGAAGTTGGAACGTCTCAAAGACGTCGACGGCGGCTGGTCGACCTTTTGCGATTTCGATTTCCACCGCGCCGTGCCGGTGGGCGGGCACGTGGTGGGTGAGACGACCGAAGGCGGTGGTGAGACGCTTCGAGATGGAGGCGGGGTTGTATGGGGTGGTCGATCCGGCCGAGTCGGTCATTTCGTTTCGTTTTATTTTTAGGCATGTTTCTTGCCTTGTGGTGTCTTTTCCCTTTGCTCGTTTGTGGGATGTATGCTGACGTCGGACGTGTGGTGACCACTCGAGCCCTCGCGCGACAGCTCCAAGCCGAAACAGACGAACGCGCCCGACAGCTCTACCAGTGGCATCAACAAGCGCTCGAACGACGACGCGCCAAGGAAGAGGCGGTGGCGGCGGCGGAGAAGGGAGAGCAAGTCGAAAGGTAAGAAGATCAAGGATTACGTGGTCATGTAGGGGTCCGTTTCGGTTTCCATTTGCTTTCGCTTGGTTTTATTTCACGCTCGAGCACACTGTTTTGGAAGCATCATACACGAAGTCCCAGCGCGTTTCATGATGACGGTTTTGCTCCCGCGGTCACAAGACCGTCATGATCGATCAGAACAGGCTGGTTTCTGAGGTGGATCTGGGGAGATCTGGACGAGGTCGCAATGCCGAGGCGAGCGTCATGCGAGCTTGCAACGGAGCACGACAAGTTTGGCCCCGATGCCAGCACCAACGACCACCCCAGTGCCACCAGCGCTCATCATTACGCACAGTCAAACTGGGGTCGTGGCGTACGCGAATGCGGTGATATTCACTGAGTGGCTATCGCACCGCCATCGGAGACCCTCCACGTCCCTGCTGCGCGCTGGCGCACTTCAATGAGGGAGATCTCCACGACCTGGCTCGTTTCGTCCGCAGGACCACAGCACCTACCACGTGAATACGGCGGCCCTTAGGGCCGCTGAAACACAGGTCCTCGCACCGAAATGGCATGAACACTCGGGAGAAGAGATCTAGTCTGCGATTGCGCAACTGAGCCCTATCGAGTCCCCCCATTCCCATCACTCCGCTACACACAATTTATCACGCGCCCGACTTGAACTCTACGACACTCGGAAATTGTTGGAGGCGACGCCTTCAGTCTATACTACACTAAGCGTCCCCCCACTGCCAATGTAAGTTGTCAGTCTGCCATGTCCATGCTTCCGCTTCCCCTCATCTTCTCCGCCGCTCACTCACTCGCCTAGGCTACTATCGATGCATACATGTCGCCGCCGCATGGCCCGTCTGCCTCCCGAGGCATCATACCGACGACGAAGAAGGCGTGCTGAAGGCTACGAGAGAAAACGAAAATAGCATTGACATTCATTTTAACAAGTACCCGTATTGTAGGAGCTCAGGTAAATGATGATGCATCACGCCTAATGGTGGTGTCCTTTAGAGGTTTACAGCCTCTTGCCCACACGAGGTGGCTCGATCGACTCGTCGAACATGTCAGTTTCCACTGCAACAATCCGATTTGTGCTAGATTTGTCCGTTTGATTACTACCGGTTTCAGTGTTTGCGCCGGGCTACAGCGCAAACAGCGACCTATGGACCATTTGCTGCGACCACAACAGACAGTCCTGTGTCCGCAGGCGGTTGGGCAGTTACTTAGTATGTTTATAACAATTGACTCAGGATGACTGGCGATAAGAATAGTACTGGCAAGACACAACGGACAGTCTAAGATATGTACTCGACGCTTCAGGTCCATGTTTAACATCAATCGTTAGCGTATTAGTACATTCACTTTCCACCTTCATAACATCCTGTACGACAGACAGACTGAGAATAGTGGGAGGATGGAGTCGAAAGGTAGAATGAAAGAGGGTGTCGTTTGAAAGTAATAACAAAACTGAGGAACGCCCAATCTGAGGATGAGATAACACTCACGATAAAGGTGTTTGGGTATTCTTTCGCAGACGTGATTCACTCTTGCTCATCGGGCTTCCATTCCATGCTATCGCGCCCCCACATCGGCAACGAGATGCCATCGAGCTATAATAGAAACATCAACAAACGATACAATGGACGGTATAAGATCGAGACATACGCTTTCGGAAGCCGCAGAAGTCATGACAGGAGCTTCCATAGTGCGCTTCGCGAGTTCACCAAGGATGTCTCCGTAATTAAACCCGATCTTTATTAGTCCAACAGAACCCAACCACGGCACTGGAGCGGCGATCACGGTGGCAGTGGCAGCGAGAACTACGAGAGTGGGAAAGATCTGCATGATTGGCTTTCAGAAGACGAACGCAGGATGTGGTGTGGAAATTCGCGGTATGTCAGAGGCTTTTTATGCAAGGATTCCCTGTGCCATCGGCATCATGCCCGATTCTCGAGACATATCATCGTTTCTAGGGCGTTGCCTGCACGCGTTTTCTGTGCGCCATAGTATCACCGATTATAATTGAAAAAAAAAATGAAAAAAGAGCTGTGACGAGTCCATTTCGCGGTAGGATCGCAAGCTGCCTTCGTTGTCATATTGCACGACGACACTGTGATTTCGTCAATTAGCGCACGGGGGCCGAAATCACTAGGGATTTGACACGTGTTTGTAACACACCATGTTATAAACATCACATGTTTCAAACATGCTTGCAAACTGTGATGACGGTGCAAGGTGCATGGCGTGATCATCCCGCTAGTCAGAACGAGATAAATAAACTTTCAGTGATGCCAGTCGGTCAGGGTCAGCCATGCCTTGCCCATATCCTAAACAGTATAACTCGGCAACATTTAGGAATGCTGGCGCCTCTTATTCTGTTCCGTCATAGATAACTGCAGAGTGGTGGTTTCAGTGGTACTGAGTTCCGGCAGCTATCGCACCCGAAAACATGAGCAGATACGTTAACGTTCGCGTGAATATCAAACACAAGGTAAATTGGATACTTACAGGCACATTTGCTTTCGAAAAAGTGTGTATTGCACCCGCCAATGCGTCGCCTATCCATGTCGCTAACAGCACATCGTTCGGGAATTGTCTCAAATAGTGATCGAGAACCCCAACGGGTGCTTCGACTTGGGGACCTCGTTCCACGAACTCAATCGGGTCATTAGCCGTGTGACGAATATGTGTATAACCCAAAGTCAGAACCTCGTGACTTCGCCCCCTTAATCAGAGGTGTGACGCACTGCGTGCTCTTGCATCGAAATAGACTCGTTGATGTCCGCGAGGTCGCCGAGGCGTTCAAATGGACTCGATATTGGGTTCCTGAGGTCGTTCATCAACGGGCCGCTCACGTCCAGTCTTGTTCTGGATTCATCGATGTCGCACTGAATGCAGCGATCAGTTATGATTCCGAATGACGAGCACGATGGTGAAATCTCGTCGTCCAGAAACCTGATGACTACAAGGAAAGTCAGCAAGGTGGGTGTAACAGTGTTGGAATTACTCGCGCTGCAGCTTCTCATCGCGATCGAGTACAGTCTTTCCCAAGTAATCTTGAATTGGCCAAGTAACTCACAGATTCCGAGCCGCGATCCAAGCTCGCAGGATGCATAGACTGCGGTGACGGTGTTGGACGTTGTCAGAGCACAGTCGGGCGCTGGCGAATTCGCGTTCCTCTCGGCATGCCATACCGCGGGGGGCGACGCGCGCGAGCCAGACGAGATCATACACCTCGCGGCTGCGATGCAGTTTTCGGGGTTCAGGAGCGTGATTGGGACGATGTGGGCTGTGGACGACGAGATGGCAATGGACATGGTGAGGGCATTTTATACATCCATGTCTCCGCGCGGTGGGGGTGGCGGAGGGATTGGGAGTGAAAAGGACGGAGACGAGAACGGAGGGCAGGAGTGGGACTACACACAGGCCGCTCTGGCACTCAACAGGGCGTCCAGGTCGGTCGGCAAGGACGGCTCGATCCACCAGCGGATCGTGTTTATTCACATCGGGGCGTGAGCGGCCTCCCAGAGTTTTGGAAACCCGATAAAATATTCAAGTATGATGTAAGCAGTCGCGACCGCCCGCCGCTTAGACCGTTACGCCAAAAGGCAGTGATACTGAATGGTTAGCATTCAGTATCCCGAGCGGTATATATGCTAGTTATAGGTAACTAGGTAAGCGGTAGGCTTACATATGATAGCCCACGTTCCATCTACATGTAAAAAAAATCCATCTTCTACGTACTCAGTAAGTACCAAGTTCGGTATCCCCACGATGAATGGAAGACGGATCGCACAAGGGCCTCGACTTTGGGCTAAGGGTGCTTGTGGGCGGGGTGAAGAGCACGACGCTAAGTTGGATATGGGGAAAAATGACAATTGGCCGCAGAGCCTTTCGCTAAGGATGCGAAAGGTTCGAATTCCAGGGGATCGCTCTGGTTGTCGAAACCAGTAGGGCTGGGTGGCGGGGATTGCGCAATGGCGATATACTATGAGACATATCGACGATGACTTATGGTACAACAAGAAATCGAACTTGTGCGGAGTTCGAAAGACACGGTTGTTCAACCCCCCAGACCACGCCCACAAGGACGCCCTTTGCCCTCGTCACGCTTCCCTCATGAATCGTCCATCATGCGTCAGGAAACGTCTCGAAGACATCAACAGCAGCTGGTTGGCCTTTATTGATTCCGATTGCCACCGTGCCGTGCCGGTGGGCGGAAACGTGGCAGGTCAGACGGCCGAGGCGGCCCTGAGACGCTTCGAGATGGAGGTGGGGTGATGTCTTTTCCTTTGCTCGTTTGTAGGATATACACTGACGTCGGACGTGTGGTGATCAGTCCGGCCCTCGTCGGCAAGCTCTACCAGCGCCGTCAACAAACGCTCGAACGACGATGCGCCGAGGAAGAGGCGGTGGCGGCGGCGCAGCGACGGAGAAGGGAGAGCAAGTCGAAAGGCAAGAAGATCAAGGATCCTGTCGTCATGTAAGTAGGTTCGTTTCGGTTTCGGCTTGGGCTTGGTTTTGCTTGGTTTTATCTCACGCTCGGGCACGCTGTTTTGAAATCACCATCCCCCATGAGCTAGATACACAAAGCTTGGACGCGTTTCATGATGGCGCATAGTATGCACCCGCGGTCACAAGACCGTCGTGATCGATTAGAACGGGCTCAGGGGTTTCTGATATAAATCTGGGAAAATCTAGACCCAGTCGCGATGCCCCAAGCGTCATGTGAGCTTGCGACAGAGCAAGCGGTGCAAGTACGAAATCGCCACGACACGGACGACGAAAGAGGTCAGACGGAAAAGCATCCCACAGCAAATTTGTTCGTTGAATCAC
>QGOI01010527.1:0-11012 GCA_003313885.1 Boletus sp. MG55 | reverse complement strand
TCCTCCCTTCGATCCCTTTTCACCAGGGCCTCCTGGGACCAGACAGGTATCCCTGTCCAGGAACTGCTTGGACCCCTATCCCTCGTTCCTGCCATCGAGCAACTCCTCATGGAAACCAGAGAAACCGTCTTGGAACTCCTCCACGACCACCACTTCCTCCTATCCATCGTACTGCTTCCCCCTTCCACTATCAACGCCCTCCTCCTCCCTATCCAGGAGTCCCTCCCAGGAGACCTATTCAACCAAGATTCCCCTCCCCAGGACTACGCTTGCCCCCGTTTCCGCGCCTTCATCGCAGAAACCTTCGGCCCAGGAGTTGTCCGCGCTGGACTTAGCAATAGCGGGACTTCTCTCCCTAGCGGACTCCCCTCCCTCATCTCCTCCGCCAGTACTACGGTCGTCTCCTCTCCTTCCTCCGATGACTCCACTACCCCCATCCCCATCAAGGTCAGAGAGTCTACCCCTGGACCCACCCCCTCGCTACCCGTCTCCCCTTCTCCTACGCCCACCATCCCCGCTCGGCGAATCAAGAGAAAGGGGGCTCAGGTCTTCACCTACGGCCTGCCCTCCCGTGCTTCCACCCTTCCTGCCACACTGGGAGGAATTACAGAGAGAAGCGAGGCCGGTCCCAGCAACCCCCTTCCCGCTCCTGCCACTTATGCCCACGATGTTCCAACAACCGTGGTTGATAGTGGCAAACCCCTTGTGGGACCCTCTTTCGTCTCCACCGACTCTCTCGGCAAACGTCGTCGCGTCCTCAAATGCTTTGAGTGCCACAAACCCGGCCACCTTCGCGTGGACTGCCCCCAATACATCTGCCCTCACTGCTCCTGCGCCGCCCCAGGACACCCTCAATACGCCTGTTCTTGGGCTCCCTGCCAACGTTGCGGTGCCTCTGACCATGGCGCCACCTGGTGCCTCAAACGAGGAGATGATGAGGAGCCCGAATGGGACGACCCCACCGACTACGAAGACGCCGATGGAGATTTGTTCTGAGATGGTACCTCAGAGCTACGACAGGGGTAATGTTACAGAATGGGAGGAACCCCTATCTTTTCCTTCCTTCTACTCGCGGGACCTATGGACCGACTTCCAACTGGATACGGAGATTCCTCAAAGTCAGTGGGACGAGTTATTCAGCTTCGACCACTATGACCCCGAGGGACGCTGTGTTACCACGGACGCCGAGGACACCACCTTCTAAAGCAGTACGCACCGGATTCTATTTCCTTTTACTTACATCGCCTCGCACAGACTTTACTCTCCTCAGCAGTGCTCTCTTTATGCACTGCCTCGTGATCCTACCTTACCCGATCCCGGTTTGTTCCGTTCCTATCTTATATTTATATCTCACCTTCCGTTCCCGCCCACTGAGGCTGTAGTACTATACTTCCGTTCCGTTCCGTCCCGATTCCCTTCGAGTCATAATTATATTCTGAGTCCGCTATGGACTCTGATACGTACGGCCTATAAAAGGCCTGCTTCTTTCTCTCATGTACCTTACCTTGATCTACGCAATCTACCGCATAGTGTCAAGAACCCCCGCTGAGCTCCTTCGTTCGACCTCCACATCTCCTCGGATCTCAGCCCTTCTGAGAAGTCTTCCCTTTCCGGGTCGACTTAGATTCGTCACGCGCCTTTGCCCATAGACGGTGATTGGAAGCCTCAGTGACTCAAGTGTCGTCACTGCCGTAGCCATTCGGGGATACCTCTTTAGGATCCAGGAACACGCAACTTGACCTGCCGGTCCAGCGTTACTTGTTCGCTTCTGGTCGAAGCGTAACAGGCGATGAGGTGAGAGCAAACGTGAATGTGGGGTGATGATGGGGTGAGGCGATGGCAGGGGAAAGCCCGTGTGAGGGCAAGGATCCTGGGGTGAATGGGAGGTGAGTGTGAGGGAGGAGGAGGTGTGCGCGAGCGCTGAGAGAGCACGATAGTGCTGAGGGAGGTCCTGCGAGCATGCAGAAATGACTCCACAATGCACATCGCATGTGTTGTGCAGTCCTTACTGCATGCAAGGAGGAGGCGAGGGGAAGGTGAGTGTGATGGCAGGGCGAGCGCCAGCGCAGGGACAAGCAGGAGGCGAGGATGGTGCATGGCGACGGCGATGGTGACAGCGAGGGGGTTCCTGGTTTGGCTAGCTGACTCGCAGCCGTAAGTCGCAGCTTAGTGAAGTTCGGCTCAGCTTTGTGAGCCGTGCAATCCGGCTGTGGCTACGGCCGATTAGAAGCCGAAGCCGCGGCAACACTACCCCATGGCTGCCTTCCATATGCCTTTGAGGGGATCCCAGAACGTGCCGAAATTCGACAGGAAGAACCCTGCGGATTTACCGGGTTTCTTCGTAGAGATTGAAGAACTCGGAATTCTAGTGACCCTGGATGCCGCCGGAAAAATCAAAGCCTCATTGCAGTATGCTGACCGAGAAGAAGCCGAGTGCTGGGCGCTTCTCAAGGAAGCAACCAACAATCCTGCAGACTGGGATGCTTTTGTTGAAGCAGTAAAGAAGTTGTATCCTGGATGCGAAGGAACTGACTGATATAGCCGCGCTGACATCCAATATCTTGTAGATGAATACCGAAGCAAGCCAATGCGCTCTCAGGATGAGCTCGGAGAGTATAGGTGGAAATTCATGAAAGTTGCTAATGCTCTTATACAGAAGAAAAGGTTATCCGAGATGGACCAGGACGGATTGTTCCTCTATGGACTTCCGCAGGAATTAGTGGATCGCATCCACGGTCGGTTGGCTATCGTTAAACCGAACCACCACCTGGACGAACTGTATCCGATCGATGATTGCATCGAGGTGGCGAAGTTCCTGTTGACTGGTTCCACTCTCCGATCCACTATTCCTTTCGCTCCTCCGATCCATGCTAACCCTCCACAGCGCTCATACATTCCGACCGTACCCGTTTGGGCCGGTCCCACACTGTCCCTTCCGCAGACAGTTAAGCAAGAAGATGTCTCGGTAAATAGGCAGACCATTGCTCGGTCTAGGGCTTGTGCCTTCTGCGACGGGCTTGGTCACTTCATGGGAAACTGTCCCCACGTAGAAGAGTACATCCAATTGGGTAAAGCTAGTCACGGTTCCAATAATCGCCTCTATTTTCCCAATGGTAGGCGAATTCTGCGCATACCTGGGTGTACCTGCCTTCGGGATTGCCTAGACCGGATCGCTTCGGAACAACCAGCGACCCCTTCGTCATCGGGCATTTGGGATATACCACCGCACATGACCGCGGGCATCCTTTCCTTGACTTACCCCGAGACTGACACCATTCTAGACATTGAGCCTTCCGTGTTCATGACCTCTGTCGAGGATTCTGGAAATAGTAGGAGCCCGTCGTTCGCTGACCCTGAATTCCAGCCCTACATCGCCCAAGCCTGGGCAACCTTCGAAGCTGAGAAGCAGGCAAAGGATTTTAAAGGCAAGAAGGTTCGCTTTGACAGCATCGAAATGCCGCCGCGGAAATTCAGCAGACCAGAATTTCATCTGGTCACGGTATCCAAGGAACTCGAGTCACCGGAAATCCAGGCAGCTTCCCGCGCTGGACCGTCGTCCGCCAGACCTGTGACCCCGACTCTGGTGACTGCAGCCTCGGGTCAAACTCCCACCTCTTCTTCACGGAGTACAATTCCTGCTAAACCTTCTATGGCTAATGCACCTTCTTCCTTTTCCTCCCCGAATCAATTCAGATACTCGTTCCCTTTAGAGGATGACACCGCTCTGAAGCGTGTCCTCGATCGGGTTCTCGAGACGAGCATCCTGGTCCCAGTAAAAGAGCTCTTCGCCATCACCCTGGAATTCTGCAAACAATTCTGGGATCTCACTACTACAAAACGGATTACTTCTACTAACGTTGTCCAGGTCAACGAGCTATCTGGGTGAGACCCTGGCGCAGTTGAGAGAGAGTTCGGCGACCACATAATCCACAACGATGATGGGGATATAGTGGCCCACCACAGCCTACCACTCCATTCACTCAAAGCGAAGATTTGTGGTACCGGGCGATCAATCAGCTGTGTCCTAGACACGGGTTTGGAAATAGTCGCTATGCCCAAGCACATATGGGAGAGCCTCGGACTCCCAGTCCACTCGGACCATGTCATCATGATGTCGAATGCTAACACCTCCACAGAGTCAATGCTCGGGGTGCTGGAGAATCTCCGGTTGGACTTCGGAGCGGGCAAAATCTCGCTCCAAGTCCAGGTAATCCCCCGGGCGAACTTCGACCTTTTACTTGGTAGACCGTTCCATTGCCTCATGTCGGCGACCACAGAAGACTTCCCCGATGGTTCGCAAACCGTGACGCTGCGAGACCCGAATTCCGGGAAAGTGTATAAACTCCCTACTCGTCCTTGGACAGAGGGTTGCCCTCGCTGTCGTCGCGGGCAGCACTGCGCTAACCATCAATCCGTCGTCGAGATGGGTTTTTGAGTTTTGATGATCCGCCGAAAGGTTGGGGAGAGCCCACTACACAAAACTGTTTCTCTGCTGTTCCGTCCGCTTCATCATTTTTATTCCGGTCTCCTTTGGACTTAGTTCCTTCTACTTCGGACTCCCTTCATTCCCCTTCATACGAATTCCTTATCGCCACTCAATCTTCATTGACCCCCACTAACATTTCCACTTTTCACTCCGTTTATACCTTTGATCCCACACGGCATTGTTTCGCTTATAAGCCCATCGCTAAAAAGATCTGCCCAGTTGCTGCTCCGGTCGGCAAGGAGTATCGCATTATTCGCTGATGACCCGATGACCCGCTCGCCGGATTGAAACCACTACCTACTCACCCCCTGGAATTTACCCCCAGTATTCGTTTTACACAGGAGCGCACTGATGCGCTAGACCTCGACCCCGCAAAGTGGCTTTGGCCCGAAGAGTTGAAATTAGTCCAGTGGTTAGTCCATGACCATGAGGCGGCCTTTGCTTGGATTCCTACCAAGCAGGGTCGTTTTGATGAATGGTATTTCCCAGCCATGAAGATTCCGACAGTTCCGCATATGCTGTGGGTGCAGCACAATATTCCGATCCCACCAGCCTCTTGGGAAGGAGCAATCCAGATCATCAAGGATCAGATCGCTTCCGGAGTTTACAAACCGTCTACCACAGCATACTGATCCCGCTGGTTCTGCGTCCTCAAGCAAGACAGAAAGAGCCTCCAGTTGGTCCATGACCTTCAACTGCTCAACGCCATGACTATCCGGGATTCTTCAACCCTGCCATTCGTTGAACACCTGGCCGAATCGTTCACCGGGTACACGGTCTACGGGATGATGGATTTGTTTGCCGGGTATGACCAGCATCCTCTCCACGAGGAGTCTCGGGATATGACCACTTTTAACTGCCCTCTCGGGCCTCATCAATTAACCACTCTTCCGATGGGTCACACTAACACAGTGCAGGTTTATCACGGAGACGTGGCGTTCATCCTCCAAGATGAAATTCCGCACCATACGGAACCCTTCATGGATGATGTCCCGATCAAGTCCGAGACTACCCGGTATCAGCAGGAATACAGCTCTTATGAGACCATCCCTGAGAATCCTGGAATTCGGAGGTTTATTTGGAATCACCTGCTCGTCGCTCACCGAATTTTACAGCGCTTCCAGAATGTCGGTGCTACGGTGTCCACGAAGAAATTCATGTTGGCTGCACCCGAAGCTAATGTTGCCACGATTTCAGCTTGCCGCTGGCTAAAGACCGTTAGCCAATGTCAGCTGACCGGGCCGTGTTGAGAGCCGAGCCTTCCTTTCCCACACAGCTTACAAGCCACGGCTCGGGCAGCTGAAGCCGCGGCTGGTCGACTAGCCAGAAATAAACCGGAGGTTAACCTACTCAGTGGATCGGCAGGCACTACCGGGCTGTACTGACACATGAGAATGAGTTATAAGTATCTAGTAGAATCAAGTACATAGAACTATCATGTACGACTACGTGCGACCCGAATGTGAAGTCACTAATCCCTCCGGTTCCCTCAAACCTTGTCGAATCGGCGTCAATGTCTACATCAGCAAAATGACCCTTACCATTAGCCAAAGTTCTAGCAATCTAGCCGAGCCACAGTCAGTGATGGTCTATCCCATTCTGGGAGAGGCTGTAGGGGTCTAGCCAGAGTCGGATAATTTGATGACTTAATATAGCCAATTGAAAGGACCCTGATGGTCTGTCACATTCTGCGATATAGTAGCATGGCAGACAAGTATTTTCCCTCACTGGCCCGGGTGAGTACTATACTTTGTCTGACTCGTCGGCAGACTCGTAGTCAGCAAGTTGGTACATTTAGAAATATAGTACTATAGTAAACATGATGTGAGTACTACCATTCTACAGACAACACTACTGCTACTACACATTCGAGTTTGAAACTATGTAAGATCGACGTCAATCATCAAAGGCTTGAAGTGAGTTCGCTCTGCAAATAATTGAGCATTAGCCGTGTCACTGTGTCGTACCTACCGTACATTGAAATTTCAAGAAACTTACCGCTGGCATACATATTTGCTAATCGTGAAGGATCCTCTCACATCGCATATTCGAACACAGGTGTGTGTCCACTCCTCCGAACCACAAGACGGACATGCCCGATGAATTGATCTGCATTCCGCAGATTATCCTGTGCCCTCTCCAATATGATGCGATTGTACTGTAGGACGAGAGTGTTGCAGTGGACAATTTGGAGAGCGAGAGTTTGACGTGCAAGAAAAATACGGCGATCCGCTCGAGCCGCCTCTAACAAGAGGTAGGCTTCTCTTGCACTGCGCGGACAAGGAATACTGGGGGGTATGTCGCAGTTCTTTGAGGAATTTGTTAGCATGGCAATGGAATCGTGTCGATCGTTTTACTGAACTTACCTCGTTTGACTCAGGCAGTAGAACATCGTTCGACTCGGAGTCATCGCCACAGTCGAGAGCTTCCGAAGGTCTGTCCGGAGCCTCGTGGTGACTGCTTGGTTTTTCGTGATCGGGCGGTCCCATATGTGCCTGCTTCGGACTACCGCGGTGAC
Organism: Boletus sp. MG55; assembly: GCA_003313885.1. Classification (NCBI taxonomy): domain Eukaryota; kingdom Fungi; phylum Basidiomycota; class Agaricomycetes; order Boletales; family Boletaceae; genus Boletus; species Boletus sp. MG55. The sequence continues at coordinate 4,008 of QGOI01010527.1, read as the reverse complement.
TGACATGGTAAACAGGAGAGATGGTGTGGTGGTCAAGAATCATGAATGGGGATAAATGGAACAGTTCGTCCGAAGCAACTTTTTCAGAAGCGGGCTGGAGAGGAAGCTGGAATTTTGGGGTTTCTTCGCTCATGATTGTGATATGTTGCAAGCAGAACAACGTGGTAAAGTCATGCCAACTCTGTAACATTGACTTGACACAATGACATACTTACTAATACTAAGGCTGCAAGTTATTTAGCGTCTGCGAAAACCTTGCTTGGGGACTTTGGCAACATCATGTTTGGAAGGCACACAGGGAACGGCGGCAATGGCATGAAATTAGTAAAAGGTAGCTGTTCAGGGCCTTTGTAACTACAACGAGTTATTAAAGAGTGCGACCGCTAATGAAAGGAAGGCCAATAGTTAGGATAAATGTTGAAATGGATGTAATTAACCAGAAGGTTGGGTATCTGTCTCCACCCTCGCCGAGTCGCCCGGTTGCTCCTCTGTGCCAACTAGCTGGTCGGGCGGCTCTGTGGGTGTGTCTGGACGACCCCTGTCATCGCCCGTTGCATCCCCGTCGTCATCTGGGTCACCGCGCGATGCGCTCCATGCGCTTGCGCTGGTCTTGGCCTCGACACCTTAATTCTGAGTGACCTCGGTGTCATCTGGCAGTCTGGTGGGTTCGGGCAGGCGTGTCTTGCCGCCCTTCTCATACCTCGTGCCCGACTCCATTATCGGTGCCTTGTCGCCACCTCCAGCACCGTCGGTCGATTCTTGACCGTCTCGCTCCCCCTCGGGTGCATATTCGCTTGTTTTGTTGGCTGACTAACTCCATTTGTTGGTCACGGCGACCTCGAATCGGTCACTGCAGGTATTCTCGGGTGTCACATACCACGTGTGGTTGACCCCTTCGGCTCGGTTGCTCCATTCAGCCATCTCGTCACCCTCACCACCTGCTACCTCGACCTCATCGTGCACGCTCTGAGTCGCTGCTCGAGCAGCCCGTCCTGTGGGTCATGCGATGTGCCCTCTGGCCTTGGGGCCCTACGCGTGTTGCATACAGGTTCTCGACGTCAGTGGTCTTGTCGTTGATCTCCTGACTGGTTTCTGTAAGTTCCTGGGGTGCGACCGTCGCCTCCTCACCGTCGTCGTGAGTACTAGTATGTTAGCTAGGCGGGGCTATGCAGCGAGTGCCTCACTACATTTCGTTATATAGTAGCGACTGTGCAATGTAGCACAAAGGCCTTCCTGATGCGAGGACGTTGGCGAACAGAATGAGACATTGTACGCGGAGGCACGGATGCAGAGGTCGGATGCAAGGTCGGAAGGATGCACAGAGAGATGCGGAGGTCGACAGGGGAGCATCGAGATGCAACACGACGAGCCAATCAAGAGGGAGGAACGGAGTGCGAGCGCGTACATATGATTGACGGCACAAGCTGAGGAAACCGATCAGCGCACCTCATAGGTCGATGAAGACACACCTGAGTCACCCCACGAGCCACCACTACCACCTGACATACCCGCGCTACGATGAAACGAACATCCGAGCTTCGATGTTGTGCTTACCAGTGAGGATGCAATGGCATCTGGGCCGCCCAGTGACGAGGAGGAGGATGTCAGGAACAGGCCTAAGAAACCACAGAACACGTCAGAATACGAGCACGATAGCTTGGAGCACAGGGAGGAGGAGAACCCACCTAGAGATGCCTGAGGCGAGCTAGACAGTCCGGAAGACGAAACGTCCATGCCAGGGGATACTATCGAACTCAAGCATCTACTCATCAGTGTGTCCTTGTGAAACTCACATGTACCCATGCGACGCAGCTCAGATATCTTGATGTGACTCTGTAATCCCAACTGAACCAGTGTCACAGACATCCCACATCAAAATCAAATCATCTGGTGGGAAAATGGCCACCACACGAACTGCTCGCTGGCCATAGTTCCCTATGACAGCTTCTTACACCTTCACGAACTACCGCTCACGAGGCCAGACATACCCTCAGTGTTGGTCAATATCGCCGCTCCACCAACCGGAGGGTTGAATCTGTTGAATCTTTACGTCACGGTGTCAAGGAGTTCTGGGCCTTGAGAGACTTCAATGAGAAGGTCTTCCGAGAAGGTCTTTCACCAGAGCTACTCGCAGAAGACAATAGACTGAGAATGCTAAGCAATGGTGGAAAGGCATGGGTCATGATACGAGAGCTTAGTAAACATATATACTCAGCATGGCGCTGAGTCATTTATTCAGCACAAGTTACATTGATATTCTTCAGGTTTTACGCCCCATTCGGACGATGCCTAAGGCGAAAACCAATCACGGAAGGCTCAAGCACATCAGCTGTCCACGGTGCGGAAAGAAATTTTGTTCTGAGACTAATGTCCTCCAACATATGAACCAGCCCGCAACTCTGCTACACATTGAGCTGGCATGAGGACCACCCGAAGACGCTTTATCAACTTCCCCAAGATTTGCCCTTTGACTCTGACATTGTTCCACCTGGCACATCTCATCATGATCAACACCAGTGCCATGACTCGGACCTGCACGTCCAACCTGACTCTCCAGACTCGGATACTGTCGATTATCCTGATCATCCGTCTTCCGCCTTGGTGCAGGGAGGCTTCGCCGATGACCCGGGTGACTTCGGAATGCAAGTGGATGATACCTCGGATGCTTCACAACCATTCGCAGACACGTATCCTGGCTGCGGTTCCTCATTCCCTGGCGGTTCTACATTCATAGATTCCTTCTGGCAAGACGCGCACTCCAAGGAACAGAGAGAGAATTTATTTTTTCCCTTCGCATCCAAGGAAGAGTGGCAATTTTCTTCATGGGTCATGCGCTCGGGACTCAGCATGTCTGCTACTGACTCACTGTTACGCCTGGACCTAGTAAGTAACCCATGTTCATTCCATAGCATTTGCCCACGGTCTGACAGCGATTGAAGATCAAGGGACTCTCACTTTCGTATCAAACTGCCAAAGAACTTCGGGCGTGGGTAGAAGCTCTCCCATCCGGGCCGCTATGGTTGTGTGAGCGAATGAAATCTGACTGTCCCACCAAGCAACCCATTCGTCTATTCTACCGCTCACCCATTGAGTGTCTACAATCCCTTTTGAGTCATCCTCTACTTGCTCCCCATATATCGTTTGTCCCGCAGAAAGTCTGGACATCGGCTGCGCGAATCTGTCGTATATATCAGGACTGGTTGAGTGGGGATCGTGCTTGGGGCATTCAGGTCTGTCTCTTCAAATTACAAGTGACTTTTTGGCACTCATTAGCGATTGTAGGATTCGCTCCCCGAAGGTGCAACAATGCTGGGCATCATTCTTTCCTCAGACAAAACCAATATTTCGGTAATGAGTGGGAACCGCATGGCATATCCACTACTCATCAGTCTCGCTAATATCACCCCGGAAATCCGCTCCAAGATTTCAATGCACATGTACCTACTTCTTGCGCTCCTCCCTATTCCAAAATTCCTTCACAAAGTCACCCGGATCCGAAGTCTTTTGCATGACCGACTTATCCACCAAGCATTGAACACGGTTTTGGCGCCGTTAAAAGTGGCCACCAGCATCGGAATCATGATGAGTGATCCTGTCGGTAACCTCCGACACTGTTTCACCCCCCTAGCGGCCTATATCGCTGACATGCCAGAGCAAAGTCTTCTGGCATGCACAAACCCGAAAGCATCTCCGTTTATGACAGCGATGTCCAAAAATTTTGGTGATCCATTTCTGCATGATCCACATACGAGGTCGTGTACCATAGCTGCTATTCGCACAGCGCTTGCGAAGTGTCGTGCAGAAGATCACGAGGCATTTATCAAGATCTGTAGGACTCTTCACCTGAACGGGGTCGTCGAGCCGTGTTGGCTCGATTGGCCGCTTTCTTGCCCTTCCGAATTCCTTCATGTAGAGCCCCTCCATCATTTTTACCGCTTCTCCTGCATCTGTAAACAACAAAAACCTGGTTATAGGTATAGCTACCCAAAGTACTCCATAGCAGGGCAG